>CM027574.2:15013218-15063218 GCA_015852605.2 Populus deltoides | reverse complement strand
CCACCTAAATTTTGCAGTCTACAATTACTTACTCTATCCACCATCTTATGTTGAACATATTCCTTCTGTGGCCCCTCCCTTGAGAATGCAACTATCAACTCGGATATCACACCTTGCTCGACAAAATTATTGAGCTCATCCTCATATATGAAATCCTGCAGACCATAGAAATTGGAAATCAATGGGAACAAATTCGTTTTGTATCAATTATTATCAAATTAGGAAGTATGTCAAGGTCTAAACCATTCGGCGATTTCTGCATCCAAAGAAAAGCAGGGCGGGACCAAGCTGCACACCATCCTCTTTCAGGGCTATTCTTTCCTGGAGAAATCAACTAATTAATTTTCTTCATTTCACACCAAAATAAAAAATAAAAATAAAATACTCCCATCAGAAAGCAAATCCACCCCACCTGTAAAAATCCTCTGAAAGGTGCCAATCCAGTACCAGGACCCACCATTATAATTGGAGTTGAAGGATCTGCTGGTAACTTGAAATTAGATGTTCTGGTGAAAATGGGAGCCCAACTACATTCATAACTTTTCTCCAGAGGAACTGCATTCTGTTGTTTTTTAATTTTTAATTTATAGTTTTTGAGAGAGTCAGGAGAGGGGGGATACAGCAAAATATTAGATTTTCCAAGATGCTATGCAGAAATAATCTCAAACATTAAGGATAGTACAGAAAGAGAGAAAGTGCTGTTCTGTAAAATATAATGGAGGCTCTCAATACCTTCATCCAAGTTGAACACACCCCTTTGTGAATTCTACCAGTGGGAGTTGGACCATATACTAAAGCACAGGTCACATGTACTCTATTGGGAGTATATCTGCAGAAAAATATCAGGATACTATGTTTTTATAATTCAATCAAGAAGATAAATTCGCATTTCAAATACTCAACATGAATAAATAGATTACCTAGGAGAGGATGAGATAGAATAGTAGCGAGGCTGTAGGCGAGGAGCCACTGCAGCGAAAAAGATACCAAGGGGAGGTTTCGAAGATGGGAACTCAGCCATTACCTCGAGAAGACTTCTCTGACTTGCCATGACCCAGTGAGAGTATTCATTCTGGAATTTTTTATTTTTATTTTTTAGAAAAAGAACATATTAGATGAGCAGGAATATACAGAAGACATCAAACAGAGCAAAAAAAAAATCAACAAAAAGCATGGATCACCTACTGACCTTTCCTTGCGGTGATGATAAAAACTTGAGTCTATCTGCCTCGCTAGGTTCACTGGCATGAGCAGCCAATGCAAGCAAAGCAGCCTGACAGCATAATTTCCAACCAACAATAGATAAATCTAACAGAAGTAGAACCAGAAAATAAACCTGAACAAGAAAACACGTGAAAATATCACCTTTTTAGGAGGGCTCAAGAGATCTGCATAGCATGCCAATGCAGTGTGAAGTGTGCAGGGACCTGGGAAAGGAGGCGGCAATGAGCTTCCAATAGCTGTGCCATCCTCATTATCAGCATGAATAGAAAACAACAAATCTAAAGGTTTATCTAGCAACTTCCCTGCTTCTTCAACAGTTTCATCACTATTCTCAGCATACACCCCCAAATGGTCTCCAGTTTCATATCTGAGGAGAAAAGTCAGCAAAGAGGCTGTTACTAACACTAGTGTGCAAACTTAATGGCAAATAAACAAAATACTTTTTTTCAAAACATAAACAAAAAAAAGGAAGAAAGAAACCAGTATGGTAATAAACGAATTTTACAACACACCAGAAAACTGCAGAAAATATCACTCTACAGAATTCAAAAGCATATTAAGAAACCACCAAGGATACCCACCCAAAAAGTAGTGAAAAGGTACGTAAAGAAAAGAACAAATACTAGAGGTATGTGACACCGCAAATCTCAAAATAAGAAAATAACTTTTTGAGGATATCTCCTTCCTGGGAATATAGCATCTATATAATACACACAATAAATAGAGCAAAGAGGGGCTCACACAAAGAAGTCCAAATTCACCCTAAGCGAGATTTGCAACAGATAATACACTTAATTTCCAAATATCCCAAGATCAGGCAAATTATTCATACAAGGAAAATTTCAGGACCTTTGTAGCAAACAAGAGGAGAAGAAGCCTTTGGGCTTCCACTTAAGCGTCAATGGTAGGGAGGGTTAAGTTGAGATAGGTCTTGGACCACAAGAAATTGAGAGAAAAAGGAATTTATAAAGGGATATGAATTATTAGATTAAACGGAGTAAAAGTATAGAGATGAACTTACATAATTCCAGTCCCTGTGATGTCAAATTCCAGATGTATGCAAGACCGGTCAGACTCTGCTTTGTGAAGCTCTTTTTGGACAACAACATTGACTCTTCCGGAAAGAGGGAAAACACCAATTTCAGCAATAACAAATCAGTTATGATTAACACATCCTATACCTTAGTTGATTACCTGCATGGATGGTGAATATCAAAAGACACGTTCCCATTTGCCAAGTTTGAGAATTTATCCTCAACAGATATTATAGAAGGATCATGAATCACTAATCGATATTCAGGTATAGCAGCTGTATAAGGAGTAGATGGAGCATTCACATCATCTTCATCTCTGAGCAACTGGTCTAGCTCAGGCCACAAAAATTCTTTCCTGAAAATGAAAGGAACAAAAACAGATGCCAATTAGGTAAGTTGCACCCAGGAAGCTCGATCCATCCAGAGAAAGGAAACAAAAAAGCCAATCTCAGCTAAGACAGCAATTGCAAGACACTCCATCCACTGAAACACTCAAACATGAACATGTTGCATACCAAGCAGAAAAATCATCCTCTATGCATTGATCATCGTCGCCAAGACCAACAGGAACGAGACGCTTTCCTCCTATATCAATCACACAGGAAAATTCTACCTCATTCAAAATAATACACAACATAAAAAACTCAAAAGAAGGGAATGAAATGAAAAAAATTGCCAACCAGTGCAAGACATAAAAGTTTGACATGCATGCCAATCTACAGGACATGCATCTAAATCAAATATTTAAAACAAGCATGAGAACAGAATCAGAAAGCAATGTCATGAACAACTTGAAAACATGGGGGCACTGAGTTGCAAACTGCAGAATTGGTACAACATTTAGTATTTTTTTCCTCAACATATCCTCCAAAACAAAATGAGAAAACTTGATGTACTGCTACATTGCAATGAATTAGATTCAAACCATAACCCTAAGTCAACGAGAATAACTAAATAAAATTGAAATATACCTTGTTCATAGAGCAGGTCATCAAGCACCTTCGCTATCTGTTTAGTGAACAGTGTGTCATCAGATATTGCTTACTTAAAATGAAGTCTAAGAGGAAAACAAATCCAACTGGTTTTTACCTTATTAAAATGTTCATATTGACGGTTACCAAGACCAAAAACACCATAAGAAAGCTGTTGAAGCCAGATTCCCCTTTCATTTCCCTGGAAATAGAACTCCATCATTGCGGGACATTTAGCTAGAAATTCTGGTAAAACAAAGCTACAGGCATTAAGCTCATATAGGCATTGTAAGAAAGTCACCAACCTCAGTAAACCACTTATAAAATCTCGCAGCGTTATCAGTTGGCTCTCCATCTCCATAACTACATTGTAAGATTCAAAAACATTCAACGCCAATTTTTTTAAAAAAATTGAAATACATGACCAACATACAACAAAGTACCATCAAGAGTAAAATTATTCTTACGTGGCAACCATGAATAATGCCAAAGTCTCTTTCTTCAATTTTTCTTCATATTGATCATCTTCCATAGCATAATCATCCTATTCAAGCCACAAAGAACACGAACATATGCTATAATTTCTAAAGAAGCCAATTCTATCATGTAATGCTGCAATCAATGTCACTAGATCGTTGGCTCGTATTATGCTACGGGTCAGATTAATTTCTTTTTAACATACATAAAAAAAATATCTAAGTGCAGCTAATCTTTTTCTAATAGAAAAAAAAATTCAAACCGTGTGGGAGTCAATCTAATGTGACCCAATCGACTCGATGAATCTAAAGGCAAGCTGGATGATTGGTAAAAACGTAGTTTAATTCAAAACAATTTTAAAATGACATTTTTTAAAAAAATATTGAGACAACATAATGAATCAACTCATGTCAAATCGGGTTAACCTTTTAAATTCACGACCCAGGTCATGAGACCATGATAACCCTACATAAAGCAAATCGAAACAAATTACAAAGCTCAATTCTCAATCAACTCAATGTTAAATGATGAAACATAAAAAAAATAAAAGATAAAAAGATATAAAAAAAATGACTCAAGTCAACCCGAATTAACCTGCCAAATTCATGACTCAAGTCATGAGACCATTATAACCTTATAGAAAGGAAATCGAAACAAATTATGAAGTCTAATTCTCAATCAACCCAAAATTGATGAAAAAAATGAAAAAAAAGTCAATTTAAAAAAAGAACAAAAAAATAACCTTAGTCAACCCGGATTAACTTTCCAAACTCATGACTTGGATCATGAAACTGGGATAACTTTAAAGAAAGTAAATAAAAAAAAGACTAGAGTCAACCCGGATTAACCTACCAAGGCTACAACCCGTGTCATTAAACTGAGATAACCCTATAAACAAATTGAATAAATTCTCAATAAACTCATTGTTCAATGATGAAATTGAAAAAAAAAATCAATTTAAAAAAAAACACAATTAAATGACCTGAGTCTACTCGAGTTAACTTGCAATACCCATAACCCAAACCATGAGATCGAGAAATAACCTCATAAAAAACAAACCGAAGCAAATGACAAAACTTAATTCCTAATTAACCTAATGTTGAAGATGTTAAAAAATTAAACTAAAAAAAAATGTCAATTAAAAAAAAACTCAAGTGAACTAGCTTAACCCGTCAAATCCATGAAATGGATCATAAGATTGAGATAACCATATATAAAGCAAACCATAACAAATCATGAAACCTAGTATCCAATAAACCAAACGTTGAAGGATAAAATTAATATATATATATATAAATTAAAAAAAAATATTATTGCAATGAATAGTATTTTAAGGGATGATACATAGTAAAAGAACCACCTCTTATAAAAAAAATTTAATAATTTGTGAAACAATTCTATCCAACATACCAGGTCAAACACTTTAACAGCTGCTTTCTCATATCTTGCTTTGACCTCTTCAGCTAAAGCCTATGATAATAGCATTAATTAGTAAAAAACTACATTAAATAAAAGTATAATAGTGCAAAGTAACACATTAAATAAACCACATCAAAATGAAGATCGAATGCTCATGCGGGGAGGTTATACAACTGCTCCGATTGTTTAGAATTGAATATATCGGAACAAATAACACATGTAGAGCACAGAAAAGTGTCTATCTCTAATGAAAACACCTAGCACAGTGACTTGGCAATAGCCCCATGACAAAACATGACCACTAGGAGTAGAATTCAATTCCAGCACTCTCTTGTGACTACCACTGTAGATAAGATGTGAGGCTCCGACATCTCATGAAGCTCAGTCCTTAAATTCCTCACGGAGTCATTATCAGCTAAAGTACCTTGAATGTGATCTGCCCACTGTTTATTTATTATTTTTTAAATCAGGCATGTGATCTGCCATGCTTTAGCACCAGCTGTTGCCCCCATTGAAACGTCTAACATCACAAAAGTTCATCTACTATGATTGTATATCATAAACAGTAAAGCTTTGCTAAAACTATGAAAAATGCCACCCTTGGTACCACAAGACAGCAAAGACGTAGAAAAGCAGTAAGCATAAATGTTAATGTATCATCAAAACCAATCAATCAAAAACTACTGACAATTCAAAGAGATTAAGCTAAGTACCAAATATTAGCTGAAAAATATCCAGCTATTCTCAGATTCACAATAAAAAAAATAATAACTTACTGCTGTTCAAAGAAAATATCAGGACAACATTTCTCGAGGAAAACCAATAAATTAAAAACCCACTTTAACGCAGCTAGTCAAAAAACAAAAAGAAAAAAAGAGAGGATGAAACAGAGACAAACGATCAAGATTACAGAAAAACAACAGGATAACCATCAGCCATTCTTTTTTAATTAAGACTAAAAGCAGTTAGATATAGCTTTTAATTATGATTATGATTCTAGATCAATCTAAATTTTAGATAAAACAATTGTCATTATTTACCTTAGCAAAACCCTCCGCAGTTCCGGTCTGAGTCCCATAAAAGATAGTAACCTTAGTTTTCCCACCCAGAGCCTCGGACTCATCCTCCTCGTCCTTAATTGACAGTGACTTAGGAACCACCAACGGCTTGACGTCTTTGCTCCGATCGGACGATCTCTTCAATACAAGCACCGTCAATCCAACTAGAGCAGCAAACGACGTGGTAATTATCACAACAACTGAGTCAGACAGGGAGTCGCCAAAAAATATCCCTAACACTGATTCAACGAACCTAACCAAATTTGAACCACCTGAACTCATCCTTGATTAAGAAATGATCGGAAATTTTTTATGGTTTTAATGAGTTCGATTTGGTTTAGTTGTCTTGAAACGTGGCCACTAGCTCTCTCTCTTTCTTTCTAGAGTGAACCCTAGAAGATGGGGGTGGGTGAGCAGTGAGAGAGAGAGGGAGAGAAAGTGAGGACAGGGAAACAGGTATACTGCTGTCTTTATGTGGGACCGACTAAGTGCTTCACCAGTGATTTTTTTTAGCAAAAAGTTAAGGAAAAATAAACGAGAGGCTAGTGTGGTCGAGTCATTGTTTGACACTAGTAGAGAGTAGAGGGTAGAAAGTAGAGAGCACAGGCGTTGACGACAGAGTTTCTATTTTATTTTTCTTTCTTGCATTACTTTGTGCCTTTTCGTGCCTTTTTCTTCGGTCATAAATCTTTCACATTCCGGAGGGTCACGGCTTTGATTTTAGGGATTTTATTTTATTATTGCCTGACAATTTAACTAAATTGTGCTTTTAGCCTTCACCTTTCAACATCTTTTCAATCTTTTTTTTTATTATCTTTACTTATTCTACTATACAAATTTATTTCATCACTCCTGAGGATGAAAATAAAAAAATCATGTTCAATTCATCTAATTTTTATATTCAATCAAATCAATTTAATATATATTTTTTTTTTACATTGACCCATGTATTGTTAATTTTGGGTTCTTTCAAACCGTCCATCTATATACATATAGTAAACTTTTTGTTATGTTGAACATTCTATGTTAGTTGACTCAGTTAAAAAGTATGAAATCACAAGTATATATGGCTTAAATAAAAAAAACAAATATTAAACTTAGAATAATATAAAAAGAAGTGAGCTTTGGAGTTATATATATAACATCTTTAAGGTGACTTTACAAAATATGCTATATCTAAGTATGGTGTTACTTAGATAAGATGATTAATATGATCATGTTAATAATTTATAATGAGCTAATAACGATAGATCATCCGATTAGAACTTTCTTTGTGTGTGGTTTCCAATTGAGTAATAAAAAGAGTTTATATTATATTTATTTAAAATATCATTAGTGGATCCTCTAACCTTAACATCTGTTTTATCATTGTTTAATCCTTACATTACATCTCAAAGTTCTCTTCAACATCAATATCATTTTATTATTTGTAATTTATATAATTCACTTCTTTGTGGTTCGACCCCGATCTTACCGGGTTATTTATTACTTCGACACTCCTGCACTTGGGATAAGACATCAACTCTATGATCATGTCAAATTTTTGGCGCCGTTGCGGGGAGGTAAGTATTGTATGAATTATATATTTCTTTTATTTTCTTTTGTTTTTACTTTTATTTGTTTTTCTAATTTTTGTTCCTTTTCTTTTTCTTTTTCTTTTTCTTTTTCTTTTGTACTTGCATGAGAGTTTGGACACGTACATTAAGTGGTAGACTTTCTAGGAAATCCTTATTTTCTTTAGAAAACATGGCCAAAGAAGATAATCAGCCAATTTATAATGAGAATAATAAGAATAATCGTGTTAGAACACTTAGAGATCATATGAATCCAATAAGAACAAGTGCACCATCATGTATTGTTTTTCCTCCTGATACATCTCATTTTAATTTTAAACCAGGTATTATTCAACTTTTACTCACTTTTCATGGCTTAGAATTAGAAAATCCATACTTGCATTTAAGAGAATTTGAAGAAGTTTGTAACACCTATAATGACTTAAATTGTAGCATGAACACCATCAGATTAAAGCTTTTTCCTTTTTCATTAAAAGATAAAGTTAAAACATGGCTACAAAATATTAGGTTAGGATCCATTCGTGCTTGGGATGAAATGCAACAACAATTTTTAAAGAAGTTTTTCCCTTCTCATAGAACAAACTCTTTCAAAAGACAAATCACCACTTTCACTCAAAAACCAGGAGAAACATTTTACAAGTGTTGGGATATGTATAAAGACTTGATTAATACATGTTCTCATCATGGTTTTAAACACATGGAGATTGGTTTCATAATTTTAGGAAGGGTTAACACCTAAAGATAGGCAAATGGTGGAATTGATGTGCAATGAAACTTTTGAAGATAAAGACCCTGATGAAGCAATGAAGTACCTAGACTTGCTAGCTGAAAATGCTCAAAATTGGGACACTACAAGCACTTGTGAGGCACCAGGTAAAACTCAACTTCATACATCTAGTGGAGGTATGTACAACCTTAGGGAAGATCATGACCTCCAAGCCAAATTTGCATGTTTAGCTAGAAAAGCTGAGGCACTAGAATTAAAAAAAAGTGGTCAATTAAAATCTGTTCAAGAAATTGTGTTTCAAATTTGTGAAACTAATGAACACTCAACCAATGATTGTCCAACTTCGTCTTCTTTTAAAGAATGTCTCCATGAATAAGCCAATGCTTTAAATAGTTTCCAAAAGCCAAGTCATAATCCATACTCGCAAACGTACAACCTTGGTTGGAGAAATCACCCAAATTTCAGTTGGAAGAGTGGTAACAATAATGCACAAACTTCACAGCCACCATTTTAAGCATACCATAATTTCTAAAATTCTCATGGATATGCACCTCCTTATGTTCCCCCTCATAAAAGAAATCTTGAGGAAACACTACATGCATTCATTGAAAAGCAAGAGACAATCAACACTTAAAATGCTCAAACCATGGCTGATTTGAAAGATACTCTTGCAAAGTTCATATCTACTCTCAGTTTTCAGGAGAAAGGTAAGTTTCCATCTCAACCACAGCAAAATCCCAATGAGCAATACAATTCAAGTGCAAGTAGTTCTGGAAGCCAACATATGGATCAAGTCAAATCAATCACTACTCTCCGCAGTGGTAAGGTTATTAAAAAACTCATTCTTGAACCTTGTGAGAAAAAAGATGAGTTAGTCTCTGAGGGTAAGGAAAGGGTTGAACCTGAACATTGCAAGGAGGAGACTGATTCCCCACCAGCACTTCCATTTCCTCATGTCATGACCAAACAAAGGAAAGTCAATCACAATTCTAAAATCTTTGAAACTTTTAAACAGGTAAGGATCAATATACCTTTGTTAGATGCTATTAAACATGTACCGTCTTATGCTAAATTTTTGAAAGATCTATGCATTGTGAAGAGAAAACTGAATATGAAAAAGAAAGCCTTCTTAGCCGAACAAGTAAGTGTCATTCTTCAAAACTATAATGCTTTAAAATATAAAGACCCTAGTTGTCCTACAATTTCTTGCTTTATTGGAGAACATAAAATTGTGAGCTTTACTTTATCTTTGAGCTAGTGTAAATTTACTTCCATATTCGGTTTTGCAAAGTCTTAATCTAGGTGAGTTAAAACCTTCTTCTGTAACTCTTTTACTTGATGATAGATCTGTAAAAGTGCCTAGGGGAATAGTTGAAGATGTGTTAGTACAAGTTGATAAATTCATCTTTCCTGTAGATTTTATTGTCTTAGATACAAAACCTGTTGAAGCATGCAATTCAATTCCTGTTATTTTAGGACGCCCATTTATTGCAACTTCTAATGCATTGATTAATTGTAGGAATGAAGTGATGAAGTTATCTTTT
This sequence comes from Populus deltoides, assembly GCA_015852605.2. Classification (NCBI taxonomy): domain Eukaryota; kingdom Viridiplantae; phylum Streptophyta; class Magnoliopsida; order Malpighiales; family Salicaceae; genus Populus; species Populus deltoides. Next base: position 15,053,190 of record CM027574.2, on the reverse strand, counting down.
GAAAACATGACATTAGAGATGAATGTTTTTAACATTTGCAAGCAACCTAGAGATGATAATGATTTATAGGAAGTAGATTTTATTGAAAAAATAATTTATGATCAATTTGAAAATTCTTCCAGTGAAATTGAGTTTAATGAATCTGAAGATTTGCAAATGATTTATTTTCAGGAAGAATCAAAGGCAAATAGTTGGAGACCAAAAATTGAGGAATTGCCACCACGATCAATTGAGTCCATACCTTCAAGTGTTCAACCACCAAAACCCGATTTGAAGTCGTTACCATTTAATCTCAAATACTCATTTTTGGGAGAAAATGAAACTTTTTCGGTAATCATTTCTTCCAAACTTAATGTTCATCAAGAAGGTAAGTTATTACAAACTCTGAAAATGTACAAAAATGCATTAGGATGGACCATTGCTGATATAAAAGGAATTAGTCCTTTGATTTGCACACACAAGATTTATTTGGAGGAAAATGTTAAACCCTCTAGAGAAATGCAACGAAGGCTTAATCCTAATATGAAAGAAGTAGTGAGGAATGAAGTCATTAAGCTTCTAGATAATGAAATCATTTATCCTATTTCTGATAGCAAATGGGTAAGTCCTACCCACGTTGTACCTAAAAAGTCTGGAGTTATTGTGATAACAAATGAGAAAAATAAGTTAATTCCAACTAGAACTATTACTGGTTGGCGCATGTGCATTGACTATAGGAAACTTAATTCAATGACTAGAAAAGATCATTTTCCTTTACCTTTCATGGATTAAATTCTAGAAAGAGTTGTAGGTCATGAATTTTATTGTTTTCTAGATGGCTATTCAGGTTATAACCAAATTGAAATTGCATTTGAAAATCAAGATAAAACTACTTTTACATGTCCATTTGGTACGTTTGCATACCGAAGGATGCCTTTTGGATTATGTAATGCACCAGTCACGTTTCAAAGATGCATGCTTAACATATTCAGTGATATGGTTGAAGGTTTTCTTGAGATTTTTATGGATGATTTTTCTATTTTTGGTGATTCATTTGATAATTGTTTAAATAACTTGGAAAAGATTTTGAACAGGTGTGAAGAGAAAAATCTTATGCTGAATTGGGAAAAATGTCATTTTATGGTAAACAAACGGCATTGTACTTGGTCATATTGTTTCATCAATAGGAATTGAGGTTGACAAATCTAAAATCGAGTTAATTACTAACTTGCCAACACCAAAATCTATTAAAAATGTTAGATCATTCTTAGGACATGCTGGTTTTTATAGAAGGTTTATCAAAGATTTTAATGTAATATCTAAGCCATTGTGTAACCTTCTAACAAAGGATAATGTTTTTGAATGGACTGAACATTGTGAAGAAGCCTTTGTTAAACTTAAAAACTTGCTTACTTCTACTCTTGTCATTCAACCTCCTGATTGGTCATTACCTTTTGAAATAATGTGTGATGCTAGTGATTATGCCGTGGAGTCTGTTTTAGGACAAAGAAAAGATAAGAAACCTTATGTGATTTACTATGCAAGTAAAACTTTAAATAGTTTTCAAATGAATTACACTACCATGAAAAGAAATTACTTATGTAGTATTTGCATGTGAAAAATGGATTTTGTTAATTACTTCAAGAATTCGATATCACAATCAAGGATAAGAAAAGCACGAAAATGTTGTTGCGAATCATTTGTCTAGATTGACAACCGATTCGAGATCGACATCACACCAATCAATGACTACTTTCTTGATGAATCTTTACTTTTTATCTCTACAATGCCTTGGTTTGCTAATATTGTTAATTTTCTTGTTTCAAGACATTTGCCAGCTCATTGGAGTACCCAAGACAAAAGAAAGTTCTTGAACGAAGTAAAGAACTTTTATTGGGATGACCTTTGTTCAAATATTGTCCTGATCAAATATTTCAAAGATGCATTCCCGACAATGAGGTAAGTAGTGTCATTAAATTTTGTCATTCTGATGCATGTGGGGGTCATTTCTCATTAAGAAAGACAATTGCAAAAATCTTACAATGTGGATTTTATTAGCCTACCATGTTCAAAGACACATATGCATTCTGCAAAACTTGTGAAAATTGTCAAAAGTTAGGATCTATTTCAAAACGTCACATGATGCCTTTAAATACTATTCTTGTCATTGAAATATTTGACTGTTGGGGTATAGATTTCATGGGTCCATTTCTTCTATCATTTGGTTTTGTGTACATATTAGTCGCAGTAGACTATATTTTAAAATGGATAGAGGCAATTCCAAGTTGTAACAATGATCATAAAATAGTGATCAAGTTTTTGAAAGAAAATATTTTGAGTTGATTTGGAATCCCTCGGGCCATGATAAGTGATAGTGGAACACATTTCTGTAACAAGCCATTTAAATCTTTAATGAAGAAATATGGAATCACACACAAAGTTGCTACCACTTATCACCCCTAGATAAATGGACAAGTAGAACTTGCTAATAGGGAGATTAAACAAATCTTGGAAAAAACAGTGAACCCTAATCGGAAGGACTGGTCTTTAAGACTTAATGATGCACTTTGGGCTTATCGAACTGCTTTTAAAACATCATTAGGTATGTCACCTTATAGGTTGGTTTATGCAAAATCTTGTCATTGGCCTGTGGAACTTGAACACAAAGTTTATTGGGCTATTAAAACTTTCAATTCAAATCTGGATGATGCTAGCCAGTTGCGTAAGTTACAAATAAATGAGCTTGAGGAAATAAGAAATGATGCATATGAGAATTCAAAAATTCATAAAGCAAGAATCAAAGAGTTTCATGATAAGAGAATCTTGAGAAAAACATTTGATGTTGGTCAAAAAGTTTTGCTTTATAATTCTCGACTCCATTTATTTTCTGGAAAACTAAGATCAAGATGGAGCGGTCCGTTTATTCTGAAACATGTGTATCCTTATGAGGCTTTTGATATTTAGAATTCAAAGAATGGCAATGTTTTTAAGGTAAATGGACATCGTTTGAAAGCTTTGATAATTTTCCTAGTGAAATTGAATCCATTGGTTTAAATGATCCTGTATATAAAAGTTGATTGTTTTATTTTTCTCACATTGTTTTTGTGTTTCTTTTTGGTGTGACTCTTGTTTTGCTAGTCTTTCTCCAACTCTGGTCAAATGGCGGATAACGGTACTCCGTGACTCTTAAGTCGGTTCTTTCAGTTTCCCATGATAACTGATATCTTTGTATATATTTGTTCAATTCCTTGTTCCTTCTCTTTTATTTACATCTCTTCTCCACTTCTCTTTTGAAAAATGGACACCACTCTTGAAAAATTGAAAATGTATTTTCCCGCTCTACCTCAGAATGCGATTACAAAAATTTACCATGCTAGGTGTGAAAGATTGAGGTTGTTAATGAAGCATGGAATTCCTAAAGATATTCGCTGGATGATTGAAGCAAAGGTCTAATTATCAGGTGAGTCTTCCAATACTTTTATATAATACATACCTGAGACAGGTAAAAACACTTTTGCAAAGAAACGTCGTGCAAAACGACTGAAAGTCTGTCACCGATGTGCCAGATGGACTTGTAATGCAAAATGTCATTTTTTAGGAATGGTATCTATAAACCGTGAAGATATAATACAATTTATTAAGGATGGCCTGACTAACAAGTCTTTAGATAATCTTTTATTAACTCTTGAGACGCCTCCTAGTGGAGATGTGCATCGTGCAATTCATGATTTATGGCCTCATTTTCATAAAGAACATGATCGACTTAGTCTTGGGAATCTGACTAAAAAAGACCCTGTATGTCAGTTTTTAAGAAAATTGGATGGGAAGCCTATCCCCGACCTATAAAGGGCGTTTAAGCCATTCTTGGACATAAAACTAAGGGAAGAAGTGAGCCACAATCACAACTACTTATACATACACATGTTTTTTAAAAAAATGAAAAAAAAAGAAAGAGAGAGAGTGAGACTCCAGCTAACCTACATATAGGTGGTATGATTGCATTTTCAATTTCTCATCTATAAAATCTTCTCTTCCTTCCCTTCATTTCTACTCAACCCATACATTCAACAGTTAAAGAAGCGTGTAGAAATGGCAGGTTCATCTGTTTCTAAAGTAAAAAATATTTGTGTTTTTTATGGATCCAGTCTTGGGAAAGAAAGAGTTTTTAGAATCAAGAAATCATCTTAGTCGGGTACTAGCTGAGAGAAAGATTCATTTAGTGTATGGGGGAGGCAGCCTTGGGTTAATGAGGGGTGTGTCAATAATTGCATTTTTAAGAGGCAATCAAGTTTTGGGGTTTGTCCCCAAAGCTTTAGCCGAATGGTACATCATTAGAAAAACAGTCGGAGAGGAATTACAGGTCTCCATAATGTCTGAATGATTATCTATAATGTTTAACCATGCTGACGCCTTCATTGCTTTACCAGGTGGCCTGGGCACTTTAGAAGAGATATTTCATATTTCTTCTTGGGCTCAGCTGAACATTCATCAGAAACCTATAGGTTTGCTAAATGTTAATGGTTTTTATAATACTTTACTGTCTTTTCTCGATCATGCTGTGGAATAACAATTTCTAACATTTTTAGCGCGACAAATCCTCATCTATGCTGCTATTGCTGAGCAATTGATTGATGAACTTCAATCTTTCATCCCTGTAGTTGATTCTTCTATAAGTCGACTCAATTGGTCAATCACAGAACACTGTAAAAAGCTTAGATTGGATTTGAGTCTTAGTTTGTGAAAACTTTTGTCTTATGGTTTTATTAATAGCATAATATTTATGTTTTGTTGTTTCTTATATTTGTTTAAGTGTGTTTCATGTTTGTCATTAGTTGATGTTTCAGGTGATGTCTTCTATACTCTTTATCTTTCGCCTTAGAACATTGAGGACAATGTCTTGTTTTGGTTGGGAGAGAGGGTAGTAGTTGATATTAAAAAAAATTTAACTAATTGTGTTTTCTATTATTAAAACCATTTGCAAACTTGTTGTTACTAGGATAATAGAGTAAAGGAGGAATTTTAATGACTCTTGAGATGCATTTTAGTAAACATTCTTAACAAGGTCTATCATAATACTTCTTAAAATATTCATGTTTACAAACTCTCGCATTGTTATCACTTGATTCTGCTCATATTGATGCAACCATATTATTCAATAGTTTCACCCACATTTAACTAGTGTTTTGCCTATGTTTTATATATAAAATGCCTTGATATTCTTTGTTTTATGTTTTGAAGGCACTTTTGGATGAAAGATGCAAAAAGGAGTAAATTGGAGATAATTGCATGATTTGACCTTGATCGATGTTTTGTGCAAGGCGTGAGCTCTGGAGGTTGAAATGAAGTGATTCCAGTGGCATTAAAAAGCTAACATCCATACCTTTCTGGACATTTAAGGCAAGAAAATAAAATAAGAAAGAGCATGGAAATCGCAGCCTTCAAGTTCAAATCTCGCAATCTGTCAGTGTTGAACTTCGGCCATTCCAACTTGAATATCTGGATCTATAAAAGTCCAATTGATGCAAACTTAATTGTTTTGGATTCATGACTCAAATTTCTATAAACGCTCGAAATTTCAGCCAAAACCTATGTCATATGAGGGAGATATGATTTTTCAAAGATGACATCTGAATTCTGCCAGCAAACAGGTTTCGTGAAGAAACGAGTCCAAATTACATTCCGAAGCATCTAAACTGATATCCAAGTTTTTATTTCAGCAATTTAGCTCCTCTAAGTCAAATCTTGAAGATTTCATGCAACGCTATTTCTCCTTTGTTAGGAAAATAGTTATTGAAGTACTTAAATGTAAACAGTCTACTTAATGGAGGACTATTTTGTAAAATAGAGACCTAGGGTTTCCTAAGATATAAAAAGAATGAGAGAAGAGAAGGGGGGCAGCCAGCCAAGAAGAGAAAAACACTCCCTTTCTCTAAGAAACCTTAAATTATACGTTCTTCCTTTTTTTTGATTAGTTGTTCAACAAACATGCAAGGCTAAACACTTTTTCTTGGTTGCAAGGACAAGGAAACCTTCGAATTTCAAGAACTGTGAGATTTATTTTACCTTTTCTTTTCAGTTTATATGATGAATATGTTTGTTCTCTTATGCTTATTTTTCCTATGATTGTTTATTTTAATTGCTAGAGCGGACTCTAAGTTATTATTGTAGACAATTTATTGCTAAGTTTGATATCAAAACCGGAGTTGTGGTATATGAACTTGTGAAGCAACTGAGTTTAATAATTGTGGCGGATCTATGTTATTAATCTTAGGGAGAACATTTAATCAAATCAAACATAGACTGCAGACAGTTATGTTTTCTTGATTAATCAATTTATCTAGTTCTTAAGGCTGCCATTAAATTAAATTACTAATGCAGACACTGTGGTTGTTTGATGGTTAGGATTAGTTATACGGCGAATCCATTAACTAACCAATGTTAAGAAGAGATAAATATTCAGAATATAAATTGATGTTTCGTTTCCATGATCGGTTCTGATTTCTGTAGGTGGATGTGTACTTGTGACCAAGGTTTGTTCTCTTGATAATTTTCTGATTTTATTAAATTTCATTTGATAGTTTTCTGTTTTCTTTTGCTTTAGCCGAGATAACGTCCAAACCCCCCCAAATTGCATATCATCTAGCATAAAAACCTGACTTGAACTTCCTCGTGGGATCAACCCCTTGCTTACTCTATACTATCTTATGTGTTGTGTTTGAAGCTAGGGTAATTAATTTGTGCGACCACGACATCACAACACATATACTCATTTAACAAGTATTCTTAAACCTTCATTTTCACACACACACTTTAACATATGGTGTGAGTTGCACATTGGATTATTACATTATTCATGTTCTTTTGTTAAAGGTAACAACTAAGGGAAATGGATAGTATATAATATTAAAAAAATAAAAACAAAAACAAATTGATAATAAAATAAATAAATAAAAAAAGTAGATAAGTTTGGTTTCAGTAGCCTCCTTGACTTAAGCAATTAAGCCGGAAGGGTGTTTTAACACCTAGTACCCTAAAGTCAACTGACTTGGGAGCTATTGACCTAGTGCTTGTCACATGGGTTGAGGAGAAAGTTTAAGAGAATCAAACATTGCACTATCTACATTTTAGTATCTGCAACCCGAGTTACTAAGCTCGAAGGGGTGTCTCAACACTGATGCCCTAAGACCAAGCGATCCGGAAGTCATTAGCCTAAAAGCTCGTTATATGGGTTAATGATGCATTGTATTTTAAGTTTTATATATATATATATATATATATACAAAAAAAAAAGAAAAGAAAAGATAATAATTCCGACCCAAGGAAGTTAACCTTAGAAAAACAATGGAACAGAATATTGTTTTCTTTCAATAAAAGCTCCATCATCTATGTTTTCATACATTGAGCGCATAAAAAGAAGGTTTATTAATATCTTGTTTAAGAAGTATGAAGCAGATATATAAATTTAATGAGAGTTTGTTTATTTGGATAGATTAATGGAAGTTAAATGATGAATGCCTTGCTTTGTGGAACTTGCAAATTATTTGTCTATTTTAACGCTTTGATTACTAAGGACTAGTATTAAGCTGGTTGGGGGGGTGTGATTAGTACTTAAAAGTGCATTCTCATTAAGGCTTTATATCATCATATTGCACTAAAGTATCATTAAATTCCCTAACTAAAGCATGTTTTATAATAACAAGTCTGATAATATAAGATATCTTTAATTTATGGTAAATGCTTATTTTTAATATAGGTATATCTCACAATTCAAAGGATTGATTGATGTAATTAACTATTGAAAGTGAAGAGACAAAAAGATGACTAAACTTAGAGAAGAGATGCTGGTTCAATTCAAATTGGAACACCATTCGGTTATTGGGTTATAACTAGAGCTGTAGACCTTGGATTTAGGTGTCGCGAGGGCGCGAGCGCCGCGACGTCGTCTGGCGACGGTGGAGGCTACTTTTCGTGCCTCCTGTTGTGAGGTGTTGTGTGTTGGAAAGGGTTTTGGATTTAATCATAAAATTATGATTAATTTTTAGGAGTCGCCACCTATATTATGGTCACTAGGAACCTATGGTCTGCGAGAGTCTAGGTAAGGGACTGGTTGTGTAAGGGGAAGACGCATCACCCCCAGTGCACCCTACCTAAGGTAAGCTGCATTGTTGTTTGATTGTTTTTTTCTAAGTCGGGTTCTATTCGTTGGTCTTTTCTAAGGTTCAAGGCAGATCTCTCTTCACGAGAGAGTCTCTACCTTATCGGGTTAAATCCTAACCGTTCTAAATTCTGAATGACATTTATTTACACCTTGTATATAATACCTGAGGGTGTACTTTATCATGTAATTTTACACCCCACAAATATTAAAGTCTACATCTGGATCCTAGAAAAAAAAAGATTGAAAAAACATTTTTGACATTTTGGCCAAACCCTAATGGATGATTATAAACTGCTTATGATATTCATTTTTTGGATTTTCAAAGCGTGAAAAAGATGCAATCTTTTAATGAAAACATGCTTAGAAAATTTTTAGGATTTGGCCGTATGAAAACAAAATATTTTTGTTTTGTTTTGTTTTTTTTGAAATATTAAAAAAACCGGGTATTTTAATACCGGATTTGTATTTTACAGTGTAAATATACAACCCGATGTTATGCAAAATTGGTAGAAAATATTTAAGAAAATCACAATTTTTTGAAATGATTTTTGAAATTTTTTAGGGAATGTTTTTCGTTTTTTTTAAAGAAATACATAATATAATATATTAATTAAATATTATTAAAGCATGTGGGGCGGCCCAAACAAACAGGCGGGCGCATAAAACCGGAAAACAATGAGGGGTGATATCGGCCCAAAAAGGTTAAGTGATATCGCCCAACAGATCCTTTTTTTCTTTGTTTTTTGGGCGGTCGAACCCAAATGGTTCGGCCCACGCCCGCATGGTTGCTGGCCCGATCCAGCAACCATGCAAAGTAATTACGCTGCATGCAGAACGAGAGTTCGTTCTACATGCAAAGAACAAAAGGGGCCGTGCTACCTGACGCATGAGTGCCTAAATGGAGGCCTAACTGGTCGAGACGGGGAGCGGCTGACGTGAAGACGGTGGCTGAGGCTGTGGCAGAGATGGTGGCCGGTGGTAGAGCAGGATGAAAGAAGGAGAAGAAAATCTGCAGCGGGAGAGGGACCGACGGTCGTGGTGGCTGTTCAGCCACTAGTGAGGATTTGGGTTTGCAGGGAGGCTGCGTTGCCCTCTTTTGGTGGAGGAGGAAGGCTTCTGTGGGGTCTTCAGGGGCTGAAGAGATCGTGAAGAGAGAAGGAAGAGAGCAACGTTGGCTGGAAAAGAAAACAGAGGAGTAAGCTGATTTTTAGCGATTTTTGTACCCAAATTTCTCCTCCCTCAGGCCATGAAATGCAGCCCTATTTATAGGTGGTGGAAGAGGGCAATCTTGTCTTCACAAGGGAAAAATTTTCAACCTTTGATTTGAATGGAAGAATTCAGACCGTTCGTTCAAAGTGTGCACCTCGAACTGCCAAATTTGACAGTCCAAGGCTGCCCGAGGTGGCCACTTTAGGCCGGTCATCGGAGTAGTTTTGATGTTTATAGACCTGAACGGATAATGCTCGGGGATAGAGAGGTTTCAGGTGGCCATTTTGGTGCACGAGTTGTCAATTTTGGAGGCCAAACGAGGCATTAAATGCGCCTGCAAATCTACTACCCTGACAGCTTCATGGGGAAGATGATGAACACGTCGCCTGGTCTTTTTTTAACGCAAAACGGCGTTGTTTTAGGTTAAAATTAGGGATTTTCACCGATTTTCAATTTAGTCCTGCAGCTTTCAATCATTTTAATTGAACTCCTAATTGACCCTAAACTTTTGATTTAATGCAATTAGGCCCTTGTTGAAACTTCAATTTCAGCCTCGTATTTACGTGCCTTTTACATTATGGTCCTTGGTCTCGGATTTATGCAATTTCACCCCTAATTGACCATTAAACTTTCAATTTCTTCAATTTGACCCCCGGATTTTGTCAATTAAGCCCCCCAATTTTGGCGCCTTTTGGAGATTAGTCCTTGGCTACGAATTTTGTCAATTTAACCCCTATTTGACCCCAAAACTTCAATTTTCTTGCAATTTAGCCCCTAATTTCAATCAATTAACTTGGTAAAAATTAAATTTGATCTCTTAAAATTCCAATCTTCTCAATTAAGCCCAAATTAGGCACCCAAACTTAAGTTTTCACCAATTAAGCCCCAAATAAAATTAATTTGACCCATTTAAAGTGTAATTAAGTCTTTGCACTTAATTAAATCCTTCAATTGAACCCAAATTAATTCTTAAACATAATTAAAATTTAATTTGGCCCATGAGAATCAAATTGGCCTATTAAAAATTTAATTATGTCATTGGACTTAATTTTTATGCAAATTGGTCCAATAATCATTTAATTTAACCTTAAATTTGCATTTTGTTTCCTCCATTTTTGGGCATAATGAGGTACAATTAGGCCTTGAATTTCCTTAAAAAATTGCAACTTGATTTTTGCCTATTTTTGCAGTCTTTCTTGATATGTTTTCTCCACATTGCCAGCTTTTATTTTGTTTTTTTTTTAATTTTTATTTTGAAAAAGAAATTGATTTTTGGGAATAACCCAGAATTGGGTTATGACATTAGGTATGCTTTATATGTATGGAAAGCTAAGACATAGACCTAAAACTTTCATGGAGTCCAAGAATCAATTCTGCTGTTTTCAAGTTCAAATCTTAGCAACAACGAAGAAGTCGGAATCTGTCCTGCAGTTCAGACACTGTTCGGTTTTTAACTCATATCTTGAGTTCTAGAAGTCCAAATGAGCTCTATTTTTTTTTTTGGAAAGCTGAGACAATTGCCCACAACTTTCATAAGTTCAAGGGGCTCTAAATCTGATGTTATCAATGACATTTTGGCTAGCCAACAATATCAATAACCAGCAGCCAACAATGTCAAAAACCAGCCACCAAATCAATGGTTGGCCACCAACTATTTTCTTAGTCAACCAATCAATAGTTCTAAATTTTAGCCTATAAAAGGAAGCATTTGCCATGTATTTAGTCATCTTATTTTTCAGATCAAAATCATCTTCTTGCTGTCTCTTTTTATATTTTTGTAATGCTTAAGTTTTGCTTTCATTAATCTCTTGTTTATGCTTTTTTCATTTCCTTTCCTATACTTATTAACTTATATCATGTTTATGTTCTTATATTGTTTATTTATGTTTTTCTTCTTCATTATTTTTAGCTAAGTTAATTATGTTGAGGTGAAAAGGTTTCACTAGTGGTGTTAGAATATGTATAATATAAACTCAACATGGACTTTAATGTTTATATGCAAGAAAGATTGTTATTAACATGTTTTATCTTTTTATCTTACTAATTCTTAATACCTTGCTTGTTAAATGGTTAATCTAGATTTGTGTTGTATAACACTTGGCACATCAAATGCTTGATCTTTAATATTCTTCAGCTGACATCGTTATTATGATATAAACTTGATTTGTTGTTAACATAAGCTAGCAACATCAAATGCCTGATGATATTTATAAGTATGGTGTTACTTAAATAAGATGATTAATATGATCATGTTAATAATTTATAATAAGCTAATAACGATAAATCATCTGATTGGAATTTCCTTTGTGTGTGGTTTCCAGTTGAGTAATAAAAAGAGTTTATATTATATTTATTTAAAATATCATTAGTGGATCCTCTAACCTTGACATTTGTTTTGTCACTTAATATGTGTGACCAAACTCTCATGCAAGTGCAGAAAAAAGAAAGAAAAAAACAAAAAAACAAGAAGAAACAAAAGTAGATAAGATAAAAGTGAAAAGAAAAGAAAAATAAAATAAAATTTATACAGTAATTTACCTCCTTGGCAACGGCGCCAAAAACTTGACACGATCAAAGAGTTGATGTCTTATCCCAAGTGCAGGAGTGTCAAAGTAATAAATAACTCGGCAAGACGAGGGTTGATCCACAGGGAGGTCAACTATATATATATATATATAACAAAGAGTTAAAGAGATCCACTAATTATGATAAAAACAATAATAAAAACAGATGTCAATGTTAGAGGATCCACTAATAGTATTAGAAATAAGTCTAGTATAAACTCTTTTTATTACTCAACTAGAAACCACACAAAGGAGGTTCCAATCGGATGATTTATCCTTAATAGTTCATTATATATTTTTAACATGATCATATTAATTATCTTATTTTAGCAACACCATACTTTTAAATATTGTGAGAATTCATGATGTTAACTTATGTTAATAACAAATCAAGTTCCTCTCATAACAACGATGTCGGCCAAAGACTATGAAAAATCAAACATTTATTGTACCAAGTGTTATACAACACAAATCTAGATTAATCATTTAACAAGCAAGGTATTAAGAATTTATAAGATAAAAAGATAAGACATATTAATAACAAACTTTCTTGGATATAAACATTGAAGTCCATGTGGATTTTATATTATACATATTCTAACACTATTATTGAAACCTTTTTACCTTGACATAATTAACTTAGCTAGACATAATGAAGAAGAAAAACATAAATAAATAAGATAAGAACATAATTATGATATAAGTTAACTAAGAGTAGTAAAGGAAATGAAAAGCATAAACAAAAGATTAATGAAAAAATAACATGAAATAAAACTTGAACATTACAAAGAGAGAGCAAGCAAGAAAATGATCTTGATTTGAAAACCAAGATGCCTAAATGAATGGCAAATGCCTCCTTTCATAGACTAAAATTCAGAACTATTCATTTGGTAATTGGTTATTGATGTAGTGGCCAACTATTGATTTAGTGGACTTGGTGGACAACAACATTCAAGCATTTTGGTTGGATGAAATGACAGTGATGCAATCAGAATTTGGCAGAGTGTTCTTCATGAAAGTTGTTGGAAACATTTTAGAGCATTTGGATCACTACAGATCGAGATATGGCTAAAAGACTGGGTAGTGCTTTTTGTGGACGTGGTGGATAGCCCTCAAGCTTTTGTTTGGATGAAATTTTATAGCTAACATCAGCACTTGAGCAGGTGGTCCGTATGAAAGTTGTTGGAAATTATCTTATCTTTCCACCCACCAAATTTGACGTCATTTTGCCTTCTAGAACTCCGGATATGGTTAAAATGTTGAGCAATGTGTTGGGCTGGATTGCAGGAGAGATTCTGACTTCTCTTTTATGGCCAAGCTTTGAATTTGAAAATGGCAGATTTGGGTCTTCAACTCTTCATGAACATTGTAGGCCTATTTCTTAGCTTTCTAGCCATATAAACCAAACTGAAATCCAAGATTCTAGACTCCATATATGACCCAATAACTGAACATTGTTCCAAGTTGAATTGAATCAGCATCTCTTTTCTAAGCTTAACCTTTTCTTTGTCCTTTCAGTTTCAATAGTTAATCACATCAATCAATCATTTGAATTGTGAGATATTCCTGCATTTAAAATGAGCATTTACCATAAATTAAAGCTATCTTATATTATCAGACTTGTTATTATCAAACATGCTCTAGTTAAGGAGTTATTGATACTTGAAGTGCAAAATGATGATATAAAACCTTGATAAAAATGCACTTTTAAGTACTAATCACCCCCCAACTAGCTTATTACTAGTCTCTAGTAATCAAAGCGTTAAAATAGAAAAACAATTTGCAAGTTCCGCAAAGCAAGGCATTTATCATTCAATTTCCATTAATCTATCTAAATAAAAAAAGATATTAATAAAACTTATTTTTATGTGCTCAATGTATGAAAACATAGATAATGGAGCTTTTATTGGAAGAAAACAATATTTTGTTCTAATATTTTTCTAATGTTAACTTCCTTGGGTTGGGATTAGTATCTTCTTTTACACACACACAAACACACACACACAGAGAACTTAAAACACAATGCATCTTTAACCCATGTAACGAGCTTTCGGTTAATGACTCCCAGACCAGTTGATCTTAGGGCATTAGATGTTGAGACACCCCTACGAGCTTAGTAACTATGGTTGCAGATAGTAAAATATAGATAATGCAATGTTTGATTCCCTTAAGCTTTTCTCCTCAACCCATGTAACAAGCACTAGTCCAATAGCTCTCAAGTCAGTTAACTTTAGGGTATTAGGTGTTAAAACACTCATTCGGGCTTAATTGCTTAGGTTAGGGAGGCTACGAAACCAAACTTATCTACATTTTTATTTATTTATCATTTTGTTTTTGTTTTATCCCTTTCCCTTAGTTGTTACCTTTAACAAAAGAACAAAAATAATAAAATAATTCAAAGTGCAACCCACAAGCATATGTTAAAGTGTGTGTGTGTGTGAAAATGAAGGTTTATAAATATTTGTTAAATGAATATATGAGCAGAATCAAGTGATAACAATGTGAGAGTTTGTAAATCTGAATATTTCAAGAAGTGTAATGATAGACCTTGTTATGAATGTTTACTAAGATGTGTCTCAAGAGTCAACACTTATTACTCTGCCATCTTAATAATAACAGTTTTGCAAATGGTTTATGAAATAAATAACATAGTTAGTTAATTTTTTTTAATATCAACTACTACCCTTTCCCCCCAACCAAAATGAGACATTGTCCTCAATATTTTAAGGTAGAAAGGTAGAGTATAGAAGACATCACCTGAAACAGCGACTACTGACAAACCTGAAACACACTTAAACAAAAATAAGAAATAGCAAAACAAAAAAAATAAAAAAATAATGCTATTAATAAAACCAAAAGACACAAGGTTTTACAAACTAAGGCTTAAATCCAATCTAAGCTTTTTACGGCCTTCCTTGGTTGACCAATCTATTCGACTCATGAAGGAATCAATTACAGGGATGAAAGCTTGCAGTTGATCAATCAGTTGTTCAACAGTAGCAACATAGATTATGATTTGTCGTGCCGAAGATGTAAGAAAATTCTGTTCCACAACATGATCAAGAAAAGACAACAAATGATCATAAAAACCATTAACATTTAGCAAACCTATAGGTTTATGGTGAATGTTCAGTTAGGCCCAAGAGGAAATATCAAATATCTCTTCTAATGTGCCTAGACCACAGGGCAATGAAGGCATCAGCATGAGTAAACATTGTATCAATTCGTTTAGACATTATGGAGACCTGTAGTTCTTCTCCAACTATTTTTCCAATGAGATCAACTTGGGTAAAGCTTTTGGAATGACACCCAAAACTTAACTGCCTCCTAAAAATACAGCTGTTGACACACTCCCCATTTACCCAAGGTTGCCTCCCCCATATACTAAATGAATCTTTCTCTCAGCTAGTACCTGACCAAGATGATGTGTTGATTCTAAAAACTCTTTTTCTTTCCTAGGACTAGATCCACCAAAAACACAAACATTTTTTATTTGATGACCTAAGAAACCTGCCATTGCTACACACTTCTATATTTGTTGAATGTATGGGTTGAGTAGAAATGAAGGGAAGGAAAAGAAGATTTTATAGATGAGAAATTCAAAATGCAATCATATCACCTATATGTAGGCTAGCTGAAGTCTCTCTCTCTCTCTCTCTCTCTCTGTTTTTTTTTTAAAAAACATGTATATGTATAAGTAGTTGTGTGGCTCACATATTCCCTTGGTTTTACGTCTAAGAACGGCTTAAACACCCTCTATGGGTCGAGTATAGGCTTCCCATCCAGATATGACCCCATGACTGAACATTTTCGGTGCCTTTCTTGTCCTTGATTGTGATATCAAATTCTTGAAGTAACAAAATCCACCATACCAATCTAGCCTTAGAATCCTTTTTAGAAAGAAGATATTTTAATGCTGCATGATCACTAAAAACAACAACAGGTGAGCCAACAAGATAAGATCAAAAATTTTCACATGCAAATACTATTGCAAGTAATTCCTTTTCAGTGGTAGTGTAATTCATTTGAGCACTATTTAAAGTTTTACTTGCATAGTAAATCATATAAGGTTTCTTATCTTTTATTTGTCCTAAAACAGCACTCACGTCATAATCACTAGCATCACACATTATTTCAAAAGGTAATGACCAATCAGCAGGTTGAATGACAGGAGCAGAAGTAAATGATTAGTACTTAAAAGTGCATTTTTATCAAGGTTTTATATCATCATTTTGCACTTGAAGTATCAATAACTCCTTAACTAAAACATGTTTTATAATAACAAGTCTGATACTATAAGATACCTTAAATTTATGGTAAATGTTCATCTTAAATGCAGGCTTATCACATAAATCAAAGGATTGATTGATGAGTTTAACTACTAAAATTAAAAAGACAAAGAGAGGGTTAAGCTTAGAAAAGAGATGTTGGTTCAATCCAAACTGGAATATTGTTCAGTCATGGGGTCATATCTGGAGCTGTAGATCTTGGATTTTAATTTGGTTTATATGGATAGAATTCTAAGACATAGGCCTAAAACATTCATAAGAAATGCAAGACTCAATTCTACTGTTTGGAAGTCCAAATCTTAGCAACAACAGAGAAGTCGGAATCTGTCCTGTAGCCCAAAAATTGTTCAGTGTTCAGCCCATATCTCGAGTTCTAGAAGTCCAAATGCATCGATTCTTTTTTTAGTGGAAAGCTGAGACAATTTCCTAGAACTTTCATGACAAAAATATGTTCAAATTCTGATGTTAGCGATGACGTTTTGTTCAGACATGAAGATAAGGATTGTTACCAAGTCAAGATATGGCCACCCACTCAATAATTAATCATCAAATCAATAGTATTGAATTTTGGCCTATAAAAGGAGGCATTTGCCATGCATTTAGGCATCTTGGTTTTCAGATCAAGATCATGTTCTTACTCTCTCTCTTTATATTTTTGTAATGCCTAAGTTTTGTTTTTATTAATCTCTTGTTTATGCTTTTCATTTCCTTTCATTTACTTAGTTAACTTATATCTTATTTATTTTCTTATCTTGTTTATTTATGTTTCTCTTCTTCATTATGTTTAGCTAAGTTTATTATGTCAAGGTAAAAAGGTTACACTAATGGTGTAAGAATAAGTATAGTATAATGATTAGTACTTAAAAGTGCATTTTTATCAAGGTTTTATATCATCATTTTGCACTTGAAGTATCAATAACTCCTTAACTAAAGCATGTTTTATAATAACGTATCTAATATATTAAGATACCTTTAATTTATGGTAAATGTTCATCTTAAATGCAGGCCTATCACATAAATGAAAGAATTGATTGATGAGTTGAAGTACTTAAATTGAAAGGACAAAGAGATGGCCAAACTTAGAAAAGAGATGCTGGTGCAGTCCAAATTAGAACACTGTTCGGTAATCGGGTCATATCTGGAGCTGTAGATCTTGGATTTAGGTCCATTTTATATGGATGGAAAGATAAGACATAGGCCTACAACTTTCATGTGAAGCCCAAGATTTAAAAAGGCCGTTTTCAAGTCCAAATTGCAGCAACAATAAAGAAGTCCGAATCTGTCCTGCAGCCCAGACACTGTTTAGTGTTCAGCCCATATCTCGAGTTCTAGAAGTCCAAATGATCTCAAATTTTTACCCTGGATAGATGAGACAATTCTCTAGAACTTTCATGATTGAAGTTTGTTCAAATTATGACGTCATCAATGACGTTTTTGGCAGACAAGAAGATAAGGATTGTCACCAAGTCAAGATGTGGCCACCCACTCATCAATTAGTCAACAAATCAATAGTTCCGAATTTTGGCCTATAAAAGGAGGCATTTGCCATGTATTTAGGCATCTTGGTGTTCAGATCAAGATCATGCTCTTGCTCTTTCTTTATGTTTTGTAATGCTTAAGTTTTGCTTATATTAATTTCTTGCTTATGCTTTTCATTTCCTTCCCTTGTTTATTTATGTTTCTTTCTTTCATTATGTGTTGCTAAGTTAATTATGTCAAGGTGAAAAGGGTACACTAATGGTGTAAGAATAAGTATAATATAAACTTAACATGGACCTTAATGTTGGATACTAACATGCTTTATATTTGTTATCTTGTTCACTTTTAATACTTTGCTTGTGAAATGGTTAATCTAGATTTATGTTGTATAACACTTGGTACAACAAATACTTGGCACTTTCATAGCCCATCCCGTATGGTATAACCGACCCCGAGCTATGAAAGGAACTTGATTTGTTGTTAACATAAGTTATAATCATGAATGTCTGACAACATTTACAAGTATTAGCATTATTCGAATAAGATAACTAATGTAATCATGTTAACAATTTATAATCCGATTGGAACCTCCTTTGTGTGTGGTTTCCAATTGAAAAAAAAAAGGTTTATACTATACTTGTTTGATGTACCATTAGTGGATTCTCTAACCTTGACATTTGTTGTTATCATTGTTTAATCCTTACGTTAATCTTGCAACTCAAAGTTCTCATCAACTTCTTCTTCTTCTTCTTTATTATTATTATTATTACTACTATTATTGTTGTTGTTATTGTATTGTTGTTAACTATAATTTATACAATAAACCTCCACGTGGTTCGACCCGGTCTTGCGGGTTATTTATTACCGACACTCCCGCACTTGGGAGAAGACATCAATCTTTTGGTCGTGTCAAGTTTTTGGTGCCGTGCTTGGGAGGTAAATTCTTGTACAAATTATAGTATTTATTTTATTTTCTCTTTTCTCTTTTCTTGTATCTAACTTTGTTTCTTTTGTTTTGTTTCTTTTTCTATTGTTTTTCTTTTCTTTCTTTTATTCTCTTCCTGCACGTGCATGAGAGTGTGGTCACATACATTAAGTGGTAGACTTTGTAGAGTATCCTCATCATTTTCGAGAAAATATGGCCGAAGAAGATAACCAATCGCTTCATAATGAGAATAATGAGAATATTCGGGTTAGAACACTTAGAGACCACATGAATCCCACAAGAACAAGTGCACCCTCATGCATAGTTTTTCCCCCTGATGCATCTCATTTTAATTTTAAGTCAGGCATTATTCAACTTTTACCTTCTTTTCATGGTTTAGATTTAGAAAATCCATACTTGCATTTAAGGGAATTTGAGGAGGTCCGTAACACCTATAATGACTCAAATTGTAGCATGAACACCATTAGGTTAAAGCTTTTTCCTTTTTCATTAAAAGATAAAGCTAAAACATGGCTACAAAATTTGAGACTGGATCCATTCGTGCGTGGGATGATATGCAACAACAATTTTTAAAGAAGTTTTTTCCATCTCACAGGACAAACTCTTTCAAAAGACAAATAATCACTTTCTCTCAAAAACCAGGAGAAACATTTTACCAATGTTGGGATAGATATCGAGACTTGCTTAATACTTGCCCCCATCATGGTTTTGAAACATGGAGATTAGTTTCACATTTTTATGAAGGGTTAACTCCTAGAGATAGGCAAATGATTGAATTAATGTGCAATGGAACTTTTGAGGATAAAGACCCCAATGAAGCCATGGAATACCTAGACTTGCTAGCTGAAAATGCACAAAATTGGGACACTCCGAGGAACTTATGAGGCACCAAGTAAAACCCAACCTCATACATCTAGTGGAGGTATGTACAACCTTAGGGAAGATCATGACCTCCAAGCCAAGTTTGCATCTTTAGCTAAAAAAAGTCGAGGCATTAGAATTAAAAAAAGAGTGGTCAACTAAAATCTGTTCAAGACATTGTGTGTCAAATCTGTGAAACCAATGAACATTCAACCCATGACCCGTCCAACTTTGCCCTCTTTTTAGGGAATGTCTCCATGAACAAGCCCATGCATTAAACAGTTTCAAAGGCCCAATCATAACCCATACTGCAAACATACAACCCGGTTGGAGAAATCACCCAAATTTCAATTGGAAGAGTGATAACAATAATGCACAAACTTCACAACCACCGTTTTAAGCACACCATAACTTCCAAAATTCTCATGGATATGCACCTCCTTATGCTCCACCTCCTAGAAGAAATCTTGAGGAAACATTGCATGCATTCATGGAAAAGCAAGAGACAATTAACACTCAACTTGCTCAAAGCATGACAGATCTTAAAGATACTCTTGCAAAGTTCACAATCGCTCTTAGTTTCCAAGAGAAAGGTAAGTTTCCATCTCAACCTCAAGCAAAATCCAAAGGGGCAATACAATGCGAATGCAAGTAGTTCGGGAAGCCACATGGATCAAGCCAAATCGGTCATCACTCTTGCGGTGGTAAGGTTATTGAAAAACCCATTCTTGAACCTTGTGAGAATGATGATGAGTCAATCTCTAAGGGTAAGGAAGGGGTTGAATCCGATCATTGCAAAGAAAAGACCGATTCTCCCCGACACTTCCATTTCCTCATGCCATGACCAAACAAAGGAAAGTCAATCACAACTCGAAATCCTTGAAACTTTCAAGCGGTAAGGATCAATATACCTTTGTTGGATGCTATTAACAGGTTCCTTCTTACGCTAAATTTTTGAAAGATCACGTACCTCGTGAAGAGAAACCGAATGTGAAAAAGAAAGCCTTTTTAGCCGAACAAGTAAGTGCCATTCTTCAGAACAATAATGCTTTGAAATATAAAGACCCTGGTTGTCCTACAATTTCATGCTTTATTGGAGAACATAAAATTGAAAGAGCTTTACTTGATCTTGGAGCTAGTGTGAATTTACTTCCATATTCAGTTTTTCAAAGTCTCAATCTAGGTGAGTTAAAACCAACTTCGTAACTCTTTTACTTGCCGATAGATCGTAAAAAGTGCCTAGAGGAATAGTTGAAGATGTGTTAGTACAAGTCGATAAGTTCATTTATCCTGTGGATTTTATTGTCTTGGACACACAACCTGTTGAAGCATGTAATTCATTTCCTGTTATTTTAGGACGTCCGTTTCTTGCAACTTCTAATGCATTGATTAATTGTAGGAATGGGACTGATGAAGCTATCTTTTGGAAACATGACATTGGAGATGAATATTTTCAACATTTGCAAGCAACCTGGAGATGATAATGATTTACAAGAAGTAGATTCTATTGAAGAATTAGTTTATGATCAACTTGAATCTACTTTGAGTAAAATTGAGTTTGATGAATCTGCAGATTTGCAAATGATTTATTCTCAGGAAGAAATCACGGATGAAAAAGACACCGAAAATGTTGATGCGGATCTTTTGTCAAAAGTGACAACAGATTCGGCATCCGACATCACACCAATCGATGATTACTTTCCTGATGAATCCTTACTTTCTCTTAGTTCAATGCCTCGGTTTGCTAAAAATATCAATTTCCTTGCCTCAGGTGATTTGCCAAATTATTGGAGTACCGAAGACAAAGGTAAGTTTTTGAACGAAGTAAAGAAATTTTATTGGGATGACCCTTACTTATTCGAATATTGTCCTGATCAAATATTTCGAAGATGCATTCCTGACAATGAGGTAAGTAATGTCATTAAACTTTGTCATTCTGAAGCATGTGGGAGTCATTTCTCGTCAACAAAGACAGCTGCGAAAATCTTACAAAAGGGATTTTATTGGCCCACCATGTTCAAGGACACACATGCATTCTGCAAAACTTGTGAAAATTGTCAAAAAATTGATACTGGTCAAAAAGTTTTGCTTTATAATTCTCGACTCCATTTATTTCCTAGAAAGCTAAGATCAAGATGGAGCGGTCCATTTATTGAGAAACATGTGTATCCTTATGGGGCCTTTGATATTGAGAATCCAAAGAATGACAATGTTTCTAAGGGAAATGGACATCGTTTGAAAGCTTACTTTGATAATTTTCCTAGTGAAAATGAATCCATTGGTTTGAATGATCCTATAGATAAAGGTTGATTATTTTGTTTTTCTCACATTGTTTTGTGTTTCTTTTTGGTGTGAATTTTGTTTTGTTAGTCTCTCTCACCCCGGTCAAATGGCGGATAATGGTACTCCGTGACTTCAGTCGGTTCTTTCAGTTTCCCATAATAACTGATATCTGTATATATTTGTGCAATTCTTTGCTCTTTCTCTCTTCTTTGACTCTCTTCTCCAATTCTCATTTGAAAATGGACACCACTCTTGAAAAATTGAAAAAGTACTTTCCCGCTCTGCCTCAGAATGCGATTACAAAAATTTACCGTGTTAGGTGTGCAAGATTGAGGTTGTTAATGAATCATGGAATTCCTGAAGATATTCGTTGGCTGATTGAAGCAAAGGTCCGATTATCAGGTGAGTCCTCTAATTCTTTCATTTCACACATGCAAAAGGTAAAAGCACTTTTGCAAAGAAAGCGTCGTGCAAAAGCACCGAAAGTCCGTCACCGATGTGCTAGATGGAATTGTAATGCAACATGTCGTTCTTTAGGACTCGTATCTATAAATAGTGAAGACAAAATACAATTCATTAAGGATGGCTCGAGTAAGGGGTCTTTAGATAATCTTCTATTGACCCTTGAGGCGCATCCTAGTGGAGATGTGCATCGTGCAATTCATGATTTATGGCCCCATTTCCATAAAGAACATGATCGACTTAGTCTTGGGAATCGACTAAAAAAGACCTGTTTGCGTTTTTAAGAAAAGCTGGATGGGAAGCCTATCCCCGACCCATAGAGGCGTTTAAGCCGTTCTTGGACGTAAAACCAAGGGAAGATGTGAGCCACAATCACAACTACCGTACATACACATGCTTTTCAAAATAAATAAATAAATAAAACAGAGAGAGAGAGTGTGTGAGACTCCAATTGGCCTATATCTAGGTGATATGATTGCATTTTCAAATCCTCATCTATAAAATCTTCTCCTCCTTCCCCTCATTTCTACTCAACCCTTACATTAGGCAGATATAGAAGTGTGTAGAAATGGCGGGTCCCTCAAGTTATCACATAAAAAATATTTGTGTTTTCGGTGGATCCAGTCTGGGAAGGAAATAGCTTTTTGGAAGCAACAAATCATCTTGGTCGGTACTAGCGAGAAAAAGATTCATTTAGTGTATGGGGAGGCGACCTTGGGTTAATGGGGGGTGTGGCAATAGCTGCATTTTTAGGAGGTAGTCAAGTTTTGGGGGTCGTCCCGAAGCTTTAACAAAGGGGGACATCATTGGAAGAACAATTGGAGAGGAACTACGGGTCTCCACAATGTTTGATCGAATGAATACAATGTTTAACCATCTTGATGCCTTCATTGCCTTACCGGTGGTTTGGGCACATTGGAAGAGATCTTTCATATTTCCTCTTGGGCCTAACTTCACATTCACCATAAACCTATAGGTTTGCTCAATGTTAATGGTTTTTATGATAATTTATTGTCTTTTCTTGATCAAGTCGTGGAACAGGGAATTTCTAACATCTTGGCACGACAAATCATAATCTCTGCGCTCTTGTTGAGCAATTGATCGACAAACTACAATCTTTCTCCCCGTAATTGATCCTTCCATGAGTCGCATCAATTGGTTAACTTCTGGCAAAGTAAAAAAGCTTAGATTGGATTTGAGCCTTCGTTTGTGAATCCTTGTGTTTTTTTAGTTTTATTATTAGCATATTATTTTGTTTTGTTATTTCTTATATTTGTTTAAGTGTGTTTGGGTTTGTCGGTGTTCGTTGTTTAGGTGATGTCTTCTATACTCTATCTTTCTACCTTAGGACATTGAGGACAATGTCTCGTTTTGGTTGGGGGGGAGAGGGTAGTAGTTGACATAAAAAAAAAAAAAAAAAAAAAAAAAAAAAACTAACCAACTAAGCTTTTTTTGTTTTTAAAGCCATTTGACAAAATGTTATTATTAAGATGGCGAGTAAGGAGTAATTTTATTGACTCTTGAGGCGCATCTTAGTAAACATTTTCTAATGGTCATTTGCAATATTCATAACAAGGCCTATTAGAATATTTCTTGAAATATTCGGGTTTACAAACTCTCGCATTCTTATCTCATGATTCCGCTCATATACTCATTTAACAAGTATTCTTAAACCTTCATTTTCACACACACACTTTAACATATGATTGTGGGTTGCACATTGGATTATTACATTATTTATGTTCTTTTGTTAAAGGTAACAACTAAGGGATAGGGATAGTCTATAATTTGCAAAAAAAAAAAAAAAAAAAAAAAAATGATGATAATAAAAGCGTAGATAAGTTTGATTTACGTAGCCTCCCTAACCTAAGCAATTAAGCCCGAAGGGGTGTTTTAACACCTAATACCCTAAAGTCAACTGACTTGGGAGCTATTGGCCCAAAGCTTGTTACATGGGTTAAGGAGAAAAGCTTAAGGGAATCAAACATTGCACTATCTACGTGTCGATCGATCCGCAACCCGAGTTACTAAGCTCGTAGGGGTGTCTCAACACCTAATGCCCTAAGACCAACCGGTGCGGGAGTCATTAGTAGAAAGCTCGTTACATGGGTTAAAGATGCATTGTGTTTTAAGTATATGTATATATATTGAAAAAGAAAAAAAAAATAAAATAAAATAAAATAAAATAAAATAATCCCAACCCAAGGAAGTTAACCTTAAACATTAGAACAGAATATTGTTTTCTTCCAATCAAAGCCCCATCATCTATGTTTTCATACATTGAGCACATAAAAAGGAAGGTTTATTAATATTTTGTTTAAGAGGTATTGAGCAGATATATAAATTTAATGAGAGTTTGTTTATCTGGATAGATTAATGGAAGTTGAATGATGAATGCCTTGCTTTGTGGACTTTGCAAATTGTTTTTTTTTTAACGCTTTGATTACTAGGGACTAGTAATAAGCTGGTTGGGGGGTGTGATTAGTACTTAAAAGTGCATTTTTATCAAGGTTTTATATCATCATTTTGCACTTGAAGTATCAATAACTCCTTAACTAAAGCATGTTTTATAATAACGTATCTAATATATTAAGATACCTTTAATTTATGGTAAATGTTCATCTTAAATGCAGGCCTATCACATAAATGAAAGAATTGATTGATGAGTTGAAGTACTTAAATTGAAAGGACAAAGAGATGGCCAAACTTAGAAAAGAGATCTTTGGTGCAGTCCAAATTGGAACACTGTTCGGTAATCGGGTCATATCTGGAGCTGTAGATCTTGGATTTAGGTCCATTTTATATGGATGGAAAGATAAGACATAGGCCTACAACTTTCATGTGAAGCCCAAGATTTAAAAAGGCCGTTTTCAAGTCCAAATTGCAGCAACAATAAAGAAGTCCGAATCTGTCCTGCAGCCCGGGCACTGTTTAGTGTTCAGCCCATATCTCGAGTTCTAGAAGTCCAAATGATCTCAAATTTTTACCCTGGATAGATGAGACAATTCTCTAGAACTTTCATGATTGAAGTTTGTTCAAATTATGACGTCATCAATGACGTTTTTGGCAGACAAGAAGATAAGGATTGTCACCAAGTCAAGATGTGGCCACCCACTCATCAATTAGTCAACAAATCAATAGTTCCGAATTTTGGCCTATAAAAGGAGGCATTTGCCATGTATTTAGGCATCTTGGTGTTCAGATCAAGATCATGCTCTTGCTCTTTCTTTATGTTTTGTAATGCTTAAGTTTTGCTTATATTAATTTCTTGCTTATGCTTTTCATTTCCTTCCCTTGTTTATTTATGTTTCTTTCTTTCATTATGTGTTGCTAAGTTAATTATGTCAAGGTGAAAAGGGTACACTAATGGTGTAAGAATAAGTATAATATAAACTTAACATGGACCTTAATGTTGGATACTAACATGCTTTATATTTGTTATCTTGTTCACTTTTAATACTTTGCTTGTGAAATGGTTAATCTAGATTTATGTTGTATAACACTTGGTACAACAAATACTTGGCACTTTCATAGCCCATCTCGTATGGTATAACCGACACCTGAGCTATGAAAGGAACTTGATTTGTTGTTAACATAAGTTATAATCATGAATGTCTAACAACATTTACAAGTATTAGCATTATTCGAATAAGATAACTAATGTAATCATGTTAACAATTTATAATCCGATTGGAACCTCCTTTGTGTGTGGTTTCCAATTGAATAAAAAAGGTTTATACTATACTTGTTTGATGTACCATTAGTGGATTCTCTAACCTTGACATTTGTTGTTATCATTGTTTAATCCTTACGTTAATCTTGCAACTCAAAGTTCTCATCAACTTCTTCTTCTTCTTCTTTATTATTATTATTATTACTACTATTATTGTTGTTGTTATTGTATTGTTGTTAACTATAATTTATACAATAAACCTCCCTGTGGTTCGACCCCGGTCTTGCCGGGTTATTTATTACTTCGACACTCCTGCACTTGGGAGAAGACATCAATCTTTTGGTCGTGTCATATAAACTCAACATGGACTTTAATGTTTGATACTAACATGTTTTGTATTTGTTTTCTTATTCACTCTTAATACTTTGCTTGTTAAATGGTTAATCTAGATTTATGTTGTATAACCTTAGTATAACAAATACTTGGCACTTTCATAGCCCAAACCGTATGGTATAACTTACACCTGTGCTATGAAAGGAACTTGATTTGTTGCTAATATAAGTTATAATCATGAATACCTAACAACATTTACAAGTATTAGCATTATTCGAATAAGATAACTAATGTAATCATGTTAACAATTTATAATCCGATTGGAACCTTCTTTGTGTGTGGTTTCCAGTTGAGTAATAAGAGTTTATACTATACTTGTTTGAAATACCATTAGTGGATCCTCTAACCTTGAAAATTATTTTATCCTTATTTAATCCTTATATCAATTTCACATTTCAAAGCTCTCTCCACCTCCTTTTCTGTTATTATCTATTTCTTTATTTGTAGTTTATATAGTTAACCTCCTTGTGGTTTGACCCCGGTCTTGCCGGATAATTTATTACTTCGACACTCCTACACTTGGGAGAAGACATTAACTCTTTGGTCATATCAAGTTTTTGGCGTCGTTGCCGGGGAGGTAAATTCTTGTATAAATTATAATATTTATTTTATTTTCTCTTTTCACTTTTCTTGTATCTAAATTTGTTTCTTTTGTTTTCTTCTTCCTTTTATTCTCTTCCTACACGTGCATGAGAGTTTGGTCACATACATTAATTGGTAGACTTTATAGGGTATAATCATCATTTTTGAGAAAATATGGTAAGAAGATAACCAGTCGCTTCATAATGAGAACAACGAGAATAATCGTGTTAGAACACTGAGAAACCACATGAATCCAATAAGAACAAATTCACCCTCATATATAGTTTTTCCTCCTGATGCATCTCATTTTAATTTTAAGCCAAGCATTATTCAACTTTTACCTTCTTTTCATGGCTTAGATCTAGAAAATCCACACTTGCATTTGAGAGAATTTGAAGAAGTTTGTAACACTTATAATGACTTAAATTATAGCATGAACTCCATTAGATTAAAGCTTTTTTCTTTTTCATTAAAAAATAAAGCTAAAACATGGCTATAAAATCTTAGGTCAGGATCCATTTATGCTTGGGATGAAATGCAACAACAGTTTTTAAAGAAGTTTTTTCCTTCTCATAGAACAAACTCTTTCAAAAGACAAATCACCACTTTCACTTAAAAACCAAGAGAAACATTTTACCAATGTTGGGATATGGGATAGGTACTGAGACTTGCTTATACCTGTCCTCATCATGGTTTTGAAACATGGAGATTGGTTTCACATTTTTATGAAGGGTTAACACCGAAAGATAGGTAAATGATGGAATTGATGTGCAATGGAACTTTTGAAAATAAAAACCATGATGAAGCAATGGAGTACCTAGACTTGTTAGCTGAAAATGCTCAAAATTGGGACACTACAGGCACTTGTGAGGCACCAGGTAAAACTCAACCTCATACATCTAGTGGAGGTATGTACAACCTTAGGGAAGATCATGACCTCCAAGCCAAATTTGCATCTTTAGCTAAAAAAGTTGAGGCACTTGAATTTAAAAAGAGTAAATTAAAATTTGTTCAAGACATTGTGTGTCAAATCTGTGAAACAAACGAACATTCAACTACTGATTGTCCAACTTTGCCTTCTTTCAAATAATGCCTCCATGAACAAGCCCATGCTTTAAGCGGTTTCCAAAGGCCCAATCATAACCTATACTCGCAAACGTACAACCCTGGTTGGAGAAATCATCCAAATTTCAGTTGGAAGAGTGGTAACAATATTGCACAAACTTCACAGCCACCGTTTCAAGCACACCATAATTTACAATGCTAGTTTTATTCAAAGGCTCAAGACTAAGAGAATCATAAACATGTTTGGGCATAAAACTAATGGATGCACCTAAATCACATAAGGCCCTTTTGAAACTAGCATTACCAATAACATATGGGATAGTAAACGCACCTGGGTCTTTTTGCTTCAAAGGCATATTCTTTTGAAAAATATCATATATAACTTCACCCATACTTAGAATTTCATGACCTTTTAGTTTGAAAGCTCTCTTGGTAGTACACAACTCCTTCAAGAATTTGGCATACTTGGGAATTTGCTTGATAACATCAAGCAAAGGAATGTTGAGTTCTACTTTCTTGAAAACCTCTAAAATCTCCTTTTCTTTTTCCTCTTTCTTTGACCTAGAAGAACTCATAGGAAATGGTGGAATTGTTTTAAAACTAGAATTCATTGAGTGAGGAGTTACCTTTGGAGTGTTGGTCGATGTTTCAGTTTGTAGAGGATGAGGATGTTCCTTCTTTGTACTCAATTCGGTTTCTATCTCTTCTTCTTCCTCTATCTCAATTTGTTTCGATCTTTTCTCTTCAAGTTCTTTTCCACTTCGCAGCATGATCACATTAACATTCTCTATTGGATTCAATGCTTGGGAGGGCAATTTTCCATTCATTTGTGCTTCCAATTTCCCCACACTTGAAGCTACTTGCCCCATTTGCATCTCCAAGTTATGAATACTTGACCTTGTTTCCTGTTGAAAAGACATGATATTTTGTTGCAAGGTCACAGTGTTAGAAGCCAAAGTTTTCATCATCTCACAAAGATCATCACTGGATGACAACCTCATGACATTGGAGTTTATGAATGGAGGGGGTTGTCTTGCTTGATAATTGTAATAGTCCCGACACAATCAATGTTAAAAGATTCCAACATATCCTCTTTATTTGAGGGTATTTTTTTTTTTTCAAAAATTCGGCAAAGTTTCGTTTGCATTTAGGACATTCCAAGTTATCGACTACTATCAGTTTACTCAAACGACCCATCATCACAAGGTCCCTTAATTCCGGACCTTATATCAAACCTCATAATTCCACACTTCATACAATCCACACAATATATATATATATATATATATATATATATATATATATATATATATATATATATATATATATATATATATATCCTACGAGTAAGTTCAAGTTCAATATGAACATAGTCCAACACATTATATCATAAAATTTAAAGGAAAAGGAATACTAACATGTAAAGAAAGTATTTACAATATAAGAAGTGTTCTTAAATATTTCAAAAGGGTTAATTACAAGATAACTAAAATACTACATGTTAAGTGAACTTTTATAAATACATCAAGGTTTGCACAAAAGTATACTACATAAACACGTTAATTTCCTTTTATTTTAAGTTAAATATTTATATAAGTTTTGCAAAGTAGAGTCCTAAACTAATGATCTTCATGGATGTTTGATGGACTGTTACATAAATAAACATACCATTATATTGATAAAGAATATATGTATGCTCATGTAATGAATACGAATGAAGTATTAACTTTCTATCGAATCCATGAGAATTCTAACAAAGAACTTATATTTTGCTTGTAAATCTTTTAAACCCAATTAACACCCATTTGTATATTCTTAATTGAATAATCTTATTTACTTGCATAAACTGGGTGACCTTGCAAGCTAATCGTGTAAATCATATCCCGGCAATCCCATTACGGATGCCATTAGCGGAAGCTAATCATGTAAATCATATCCCAGCAATCCCATCACGGATGCTATTAGCCGAAGCTAATCATGTAAATCACATCCCGACAATCACATCCCGGCAATCCTATCACGGATGCCATTAGCCGAAGCTAATCTTGTAAATCATATCCCGGCAATCCCATAACGGATGCCATTAGCCAAAACTAATCATGTAAATCATATCCCGGCAATCCTATCACATATGCCATTAGTCGAAACTAATCTTGTAAATACAATAGGCTTTATTTATATTGAACACGATATTTATTATAATTGCATTCACCAGAAGGATTCTAAATTGTATAAGTGCAAATAGGAGGGAAAATCACGTACCTGCTTCTTTGTCTCGCGACCTCCCTAACGAGAAGATCCAATCACAGGTTGCTCCTCCTAAATCACAAGGATGTTTTTTTTTGTTATGATTTTTTACAGCCGATATTATAGAGAATTCATATTCATCCATTACTCATATGTTACTTTCTATACATGTTCATTTCCTCATAATAACATACATACATATATCATGTATATTTTTGAGTTAATATCTCAATACACAAGTGTTCGTATGACTCAATTCTTTTATATTCTTATTTATAGTATTAACATGAAAGTCTATTGTTACTGTCTAACTTTGAACTGTTTACTGTCCAATTTCCAATCATTCTTGTCTAACTTTGGTATTCTTGTCTAACTTTGAATATTCTTGTCCAATTTCCAATCATATTCTTGTTTGACTTTGAATTGTTCTTGTCGACTTTTTTCAATTCTTTGTCGACTTTGAACTATTCTTGTCGACTTTTCCAATATTCTTGTTTGACTTTGAATTGTTACTGTCCCATTTCCAACTGTTACTGTCCAACTTTGAATTGTTACTGTCCAATTTCCAAGCATATTCTTGTTTGAACACTCATCAGATTTTTAACTATATCTAAAGTTCAAAAACTCCATTTTAACTGAGATTGATCTCGTTGGAAAGCTAAGACACGAGGCTACTAGTTCTCTGAGGGAGGAGAACCCAGTTTTGCCTCCAAGATAGTCAAAATTGTTCATTTACTAATTTGTCCTACTGCCCTACATAATCAATCACGACTCGGTCTTAGTTGGTAACCCATAACTGGAGTTCTACATTTCCAAATTGAGCAAGACCAGTTTCCTTGGTTAGGCAACATTCAAATCTATAATTTCTATGGGAACCCGATCCTAATCCCCTCATCCTCCTACCCGACATCTCATCAAAAGTTAGGAGACAAGTTTGTCCAGACTCGTCTTCCCCTTCCCTTCACACAATTCTTTCATAAACTACATACCACACTCATGAATTAACTTCATATCAACAATAAGTACTTTTTCCCCCATTTATGTCTAAGAACCCTAACCTATGATTCAATATCAAGGCATCAATTCTTTATCGAATTTAAAAAAAAATATTTTTTTTAAGATCATGTTTAGATTACCTTACCCGGTACAAATTAAGATTTTGATCTTCAACCAATTGAAGATTCTCAACTCCCTCTTTTCTTTTCTTCTTGTTCAATTCCCCTCCTGTCTTTTCTTCTTGTTCAATTTCTTGATAATTCTTTGCTCTCAAGTGTTTATCCCATCTTTCTCTTAATCTTGGATGGGTTCTTAAAATTTTAGTTTTTCTCTCTTGATTTCTCGAGAATGGGTATAAAACTCCCTATTTTCTCTCCTTATGGTTCCTCTGATTTTTTTTTATGAGGAGAGAGTATTTATACTCTATATTTTCCCTTATTTACATTTAGACCCCCTTTTTCCTTTAAGTGCATTATTTTCTTTAATTAAATCTAACCCTCAACAAAGATCAGGGTTTATTATAATGTCTCGAATTATTTTACTTGGAAATTTATATTCAAAAATTTATGAATTTCTGTTTTTATTTAATCATATACATGAATTTCTTCACTTTTATTTATTTATTATTTTTTCCCGGGGTTTACATTCTCTCCTTTTAATAGAAATTTTGTCCTCGAAATTTAAGTGATGTACCTGAGTTTATAAACAAGTTGGTGAATTTTCGTCTCATTTCTGATTCTCTCTCCCATGTTTCTTCCTCAATTTGTGAGCTTCGCCATAAGACTCTGATGATAGGAACTTTCTTATTATGAAGTTCTTTCTCGCCCCAGTCGAGTATCTTTATCGGTCTTACCTCAAGTGTTAAGTCTTCTTTTACCTCCACTAGCAGTTGAGGTAACACTCTCGAAGAGTCTACATCGGCTTTTCGCAGCAAAGAAACATGGAATACATTGTGAACCTTGGCCAACTGTGAGGGCAAGTTTATTTTATAAGCTACAGGTCCAATACGTTTTCGGATTTCAAATGGTCCAATTAACCTCGGAGCTAACTTCCCCTTCATGCTGAATCTCAGCATGTGCTTCCATGGAGCTACCTTCAGAAATACTTAATCTTCAGGACAAAATTCAAGTGGTCTTCTTCGAATATCTGCATACTTCTTCTGTTTATCTTGAGCCACTTTCATTCGATCCTTAATGATCCTCACTTTTTCAGGTAGTGATTTGTATTAATTCCGCTCCACACAGCTTTCTGTCCCCAACTTCTTCCCAACACAAGGGTGTCTTACACTTTCTGCCATAAAGAGTTTCAAAAGGGGCCATTCTAATTGTTGTCTGAGAACTGTTGTTATACTTGAATTCTACTAGTGACAGGTGCTCCTCCTAGTTTCACCAAATTCCAAAGCACATGCCCTAAGTAAATCTTCTAAGATCTGAATAACTCAGATTGGCCATCGATCTGCGGATGAAAGGCGATATTGATACTCAAATTTGTCCCCAAGGCACGTTGTATGCTCGGCCAGAGACGTGAAGTAAATCTTGGGTTTCGGTCTGAAACAATTGATATTGGGACTCCATAAAGCCTTACAACTTTGTTCACATAAAATCTTAGCCAAATTGTCGACTGGATCTGTCATCTTTACTGGTAGGAAAAGGGCAGATTTAGTTAGTCGATCCACAATGACCCAGATTGCATCATTTCCCATCTTTCCTCTAGGTAGTCCAGACACAAAGTCCATTGTGATCATCTCCCACTTCCACTTAGGGATTGGTAATGGTTGTAACAGCCCTGCCGGTTTTCAGTGTTCTACTTTTACTTGTTGGCAAATACTACACTTTGCCACGTAACCAGCCATTTCTTTTCTCATATTTGGCCACTAGTAGTACTGCTTCATATCCTGGTACATCTTAGTACTACCTGGATGTACAGTGAACTTAGACTCGTGAGCTTCTCATAGTAACTTTTGTTTAAGGGCTTGGTTGTCAGGCACATACATACGTTGCCCCAACATCACTATTCCATCATCACCCATTCGAAAAACTAAGAGCAGATGTGAACTTTGCAAGAGTATCTTTAAAATCTGTCATGCTTTGAGCAAGTTGAATGTTGATTGTCTCTTGCTTTTCAATGAATGCATGCAATGTTTCCTCAAGATTTCTTCTAAGAGGTGGAGCATAAGGAGGTGCATATCCATGAGAATTTTGGAAATTATAGTGTGCTTGAAACGGTGGCGGTGAAGTTTGTGCATTATTGTTATCACTCTTCCAACTGAAATTTGGGTGATTTCTCCAACCATGGTTGTATGTTTGCGAGTATGGGTTATGACTGGGCCTTTGGAAACTATATAAAACATGAGCTTGTTCATGGAGACATTCCTTAAAAGAAGGCAAAGTTGGACAGTCATTGGTTTCACAGATTTGACACACAATGTCTTGAACAAATTTTAATTGACCACTCTTTTTCAATTCTAGTGCCTCGACTTTTCTAGTTAAAGATGCAAACTTGGTTTGGAGGTCATGATCTTCCCTGAGGTTGTACGTACCTCCACTAGATGTATGAGGTTGGGTTTTATGTGGTGCCTCATAAGTGCATGTAGTGTCCCAATTTTGAGCATTTTCACTAGCAAGTCTAGGTACTCTATTGCTTCATTAAGATCTTTATCTTCAAAAGTTCCTTTGCACATCAGTTCAACTATTTGCCTATCCTAGGTGTTAACCTTTCATAAAAATGTGAAACTAATCTCCATGTTTCAAAACCATGATGAGGGCAAGTATTAAGCAAGTCTCGATACCTATCCCAACAATGGTAAAATGTTTCTCTTGGTTTTTGAGTGAAAGTGATGATTTGTCTTTTGAAAGAGTTTGTTTTGTGAGACGGAAAAAAACTTCTTTAAAAATTGTTATTGCATTTCATCCCAAGCACGAATAGATCCTGGTCTCAAATTTTGTAGTCATGTTTTAGCTTTATCTTTTAATGAAAAAGGAAAAATGTTTAAATCTAATGGTGTTCATGCTACAATTTAAGTCATTATAGGTGTTCTGGACCTCTTTAAATTCTCTTAAATGCAAGTATGGATTTTCTAAATCTAAGCCATGAAAAGAAGGTAAAAGTTGAATAATGTTTGACTTAAAATTAAAATGAGATGCATCAGGAGGAAAAACTATGCATGAGGGTGCACTTGTTCTTGTGGGATTCATGTGGTCTCTAAGTGTTCTCACATGATTATTCTCATTATTCTCATTATGAAGCGACTGATTATCTTTTTCGGCTATATTTTCGAAAATGATGAAGATACCCTACAAAGTCTACCACTTAATGTATGTGACCAAACTCTCATGCACGTGTTGGAAGAGAATAAAAGGAAGAAGCATGATCATATTAATTATCTTATTTTAGTAACACCATACTTTTAAATATTGTTAGGAATTCATGATGCTAACTTATGTTAACAACAAATCAAGTTCCTCTTATAACAACGATGTTGGCCGAAGACTATGAAGAATCAAGCATTTATTGTACCAAGTGTTATACAATACAAATCTAGATTAATCATTTAACAAGCAAGGTATTAAGAATTTATAAGATAAAAATATAAGATATATTAATAACAAACTTTCTTGGATATAAACATTAAAGTCCATGTTGAGTTTATATTATACATATTCTAACACCATTAATGAAACCTTTTCACCTTGACATAATCAACTTAGCTAGATATAATGAAGAAGAAGAACATAAATAAACAAAATAAGAACATAATTATGATATAAGTTAACTAAGAGTAGTAAAGGAAATGAAAAGCATAAACAAGAGATTAATGAAAATATAACATGAAATAAAACTTGAACATTACAAAGAGAGAGCAAGCAAGAAAATGATCTTGATTTGAAAACCAATATGCCTAAATGAATGACAAATGCCTCCTTTTATAGGCTAAAATTCAGAACTATTCATTTGGTAATTGATTATTGATGTAGTGGCCAAATATTGATTTAGTGGACTTGGTGGACAGCAGCATTCAAGCATTTTGGCCGGATGAAATGACATTGATATAATCAGAATTTGGCAAAGTGTTCCTCATAAAAGTTGTTGGAAATTATCTCCACTTTCCATTCACAAAATATCGAGCATTTGGATCACTACAGATCGAGATATGGCTAAAAAGACCGAGTAGTGCTTCTTGTGGGCGTGGTCGATAGTCCTCAAGCTCTTGTGCGGATGAAATGTCATAGCTAACATCAACACTTGAGCAAGTGGTCCGCATGAAAGTTGTTGGAAATTGTCTTATTTTTCCACCCACCAAATTTGACATCATTTTGCCTTCTAGAACTCCAGATATGGGTAAAATGCGGAGTAGTGTTTGGGCTGGATTGTAGGAGAGATTCTGACTTCTCTTTTGTGGCCAAGCTTTGAATTTGCAAACAGCAGATTTGGGTCTTCAACTCTTCATGAACATTGTAGGCCTATTTCTTAGCTTTCTACCCATGTAAACCAAACTGAAATCCAAGATCTACAACTCCAGATATGACCCAATGATTGAACATTGTTCCAATTTGAATTGAATCAACATCTTTTTTCTAAACTTAGCCTTTTCTTTGTCCTTTCATTTTCAATAGTTAATCACATCAATTAATCATTTGAATTGTGAGATATTTCTGCATTTAAAATGAGTATTTACCATAAATTAAAGCTATCTTATATTATCAGACTTGTTATTATAAAACATGGTTTAGTTAAAGAGTTATTGATACTTCAAGTGCAAAATGATGATATAAAACCTTGATAAAAATGCACTTGTAAGTACTAATTACTGGTGCACTATCTTCTTGTGAGGGCTAAAAAGTGCACTTGAAAGAAAAAGAATAGGGTTTAAAGGTACACTATCTAGGAAATAAGGGCTCAAAGGCTCACTCAAAAAGAAAAAGATAAGGCTTCTAGACACACTTTTTAGGAGATGAGGGCTTAAATACACACTCAGAAGAAAAGAGGTAGGGTTTAAAGGCGCACTATCTAGGAGATGAGGGATCAAAGACACACTGAAAAAGAAAAAAGATAGGGCTCAAAGGTGCACTATCTAGGAGATGAAGGCTCAAAGGCGAACTGAAAAATAAATGAGATAGGGCTTAAAGGTGCATTATTTAGGAGATAAGGGCTCAAAGGCACACTCAAAAGAAAAGAGATAGAATTTGTAAAGAAAAATATGATCTTTGTGAAAAATCAAAAGATTTTTTTGAAATGGTATAGTTGTACTAGGCAACCTACCTATTGGTAAAATTCAAAGATTCTTGAAAGGATTTATCTTTGTGAAAAATCAAAAGATTTATCAACGAAATTGCTTCTACGGGTGACGCATGGATTCGACAACGCAAACAACCCTGTGGCCTCAGAAATCAGTACTGAGAATCAGTCGCTGCTGACTCAAAAATAATCAACGAAACTTATTCCACGACTGACACGTGGATTCGACAGCGGATACAGCTCCTGTGGGATCAAAAATCATCAACGAAAACTGAGTCGCTGCGGACTCAGAAATCATCAACGAAACATTGGCGCTATACCTTTTAAATAATCAAAAACTGGTTCCACAGCTGACGCATGGATTCGTTAGTGCAAACATCTCCTGTTGATCAGAATTCATCAAAGAAAACCGAGTCCCTGCCGATTCAGAAATCATCAACGAAAACTGAGTTGTTGCTGACTCGTAAAATCATCAAACCGTTTTCCACGGCTGAGACATGGATTCGACAGCGCAAAGAGCCGTTGTTGACTCACAAATTATCAACAAAAACTAAGACTCTGCTGACTCAGAAATCATTAACAAAAGTGCTTCAACGGGTGACGCATGGATTCAACAGCGCAAGCAACCCCTATGGCCTCGAAATCGGGGACTAAAAACTTATTCCCTACCGACTCAGAAATCATCGACGAACTGCTTCCACGACTGACACGTGGATTGGACAGCGCATACAACTCTTATGGCATAAAAAATCATCACCGAAAACTTTATCGCTGCTACCTTAGAAATCATCAACAAAACTAGTTCCACGGTACGACGCATGGATTTGTACGAGCGAAACATCTCTTGTTGACTCGAAATCATCAACGACAATGAGTCGTTGCCGACCCGAAAATCATCAACAAAGCTGCCCGACGTCTAACATGTGGATTCGATAGCGCAGATAGCCCCTGTGGGCTCAACAATCATCAACAAAAACGAAGTCCCGTCCTACTCAGAAATCATCAACGAAACCGCTTTCACGGGTCACGCATGGAAACGATAGCGCAAACAGCCCCCGTGGGCTCAGAAATCATCAAAGAAAACTGAGTCGCTGCCGACTCAGATCATCAATAAAGTGTTTCCACAGCTAACGCATGGATTCAACAGCACAAACATGCCTTCTTGACTCAGAAATCATAAAAGAAAACTGAGTCTCTGCGCCTAAAATCATCAATGAAACCTTCCAAGGGTGGCGACGATTAATTCGGCCAGCAAGCAACCCCTATGGCCTCAGAAATCAGTACTAAAAACTCAGTCGCTGCTGGCTAAGAAATCATCGACAAAACTGCTTCCACGGGTGACGCATGGATTTGACAGCGCAAGCAACCCCTGAGGGATCAAAAATCATCCACGGCCGAGTCGCTACCGACTCGAAATCATCAACAAAACATACATTGGCGCTGTACCTTTGAAATCATCAACAAAACTGGTTCCACGGTTGACGCATGGATTCGACAGTGCAACCATCTCCTGTTAATCAGAATTCATCAAAGAAAACCGAGTCGCTGCCGACTCAGAAATCATCAACGAAAACTGAGTCGCTGCCGACTTAAAAATCATTACCGAAAACTTTGTCGCTGCTACCTTAGAAATCATCAACGAAACTAGTTCCACGGTTGACGCATGGATTCGACAGCGCAAACAGCCTCTGTTGACTCAGAAATCATCAACGAAAACATAGTCGCTGCCGACCCAGAAATCATCAACGAAATTGCTTCCATGGGTGGTGCATGGATTCGACAGCGCAATCAGCCCCTGTGGGCTCAACAATCATCAACAAAAACGTATTCCCATCCTACTCAGAAATCATCAACGAAACTGCTTCCAAGGGTGACGCATTGATTCAATAGCGCAAGCAACCCTTGTGGCCTCAGAAATCGATCAAGGCGAGTCTCTACCGCCTTAGAAATGATCAATGAAACTGCTTCCAAGGGTGACGCATTGATTTGACAGCGCAAGCAACCCCTGTGGCCTCAAAAATCAGTACTGAAAACTCAATCGCTGCCGCCTCAGAAATCATCGACGAAACTGCTTCCACAGGAGACGCATGGATTCGACAGTGCAAGTAACCCTTATGGCCTCAAAAATCAGTACTAAAAACTCAGTCGCTGCCGCCTCAGAAATCATCGACGAAACTGCTTCCACGGGTGACGCATGGATTCGGCAGTAATAAAGCAACCACCTGGGATCAAAAATCATTAACAAAAACTGAGTCATTTGCGATTCGGAAATCATCAACGAAATATTGTCGTTGTACCTTTGAAATCATCAACAAAACTGGTTCCACGGCTGACGTATGGATTCGACAATGCAAACATCTCCTGTTGATCAGAATTCATCAAAGAAAACCGAGTCGCTGCAAACTCAGAAATCATCAACTAAAACCGACGCCGCTTACTCAAAAATCATCACAAGTAATGTCTCCATACTCGTAAGGCAAATACTACTTGCGCAAGTTCCAAGTCATGGACACGATAATTCACTTCATGCAGCTTTAGCTGTCTGGAAGCATATGCGATCCCCTTCCCACGTTGCATCAATACGCATCCCAAACCCCTGTTTGAGGCATCACTAAAAACAATGAACCCTTCTGTTCCAGGAGGAAGGGCCAAAACGAGGGCTGATGTAAGCCTTCTTTTCAACTCCTGGAAACTCTCCTCACATTCCTTTGACCAATTAAACCTTACCTCTTTACGAGTCAACTTGGTCAGAGGCGATGCTATTGTAGAAAATCCTTCAATAAACCTTCTATAATACCCTGCGAGGCCTAAGAAACTTCGAATTTCGGTCACATTTGTGGGCTTCTCCCACTTTAGAACTGCCTCTACTTTTCCTGGATCCATACATATTCCTCCAGCTAAGATAATATGTCCCAAAAATATCACCTCTTTGAGCCAGAACTCACATTTATCCAATTTTGCATACAATTTATTTTCTCTCAATATTTCTAACACCTTCCTCAAGTGCTTCTTGTGCTCCAGATAAGAGCTCGAATATACCAGTATATCATCAATAAACACTACCACACATTTATCCAAATAAAACCAGAACACTCGATTCATTAGATCCATGAATATTAGGGCGTTAGTTAACCCAAATGGCATTACTAAGAATTCATAATGGCCATAGCGAGTTCTAAAGGCGATCTTTTGTATGTCCTGTTCTCGATTCTTAATTGATGATACCCGATCTCGGATCTATCTTGAGAATACTCTTGCACCCTTCAACCGATCAAGCAAGGTCATTTATCCGTGGTAGCGGATACTTGTTCTTTACCGTCACTTTGTTGATTGGCGATAATCGATACATAACTCGAATGTACCATCCTTCTTATTTACAAATGACACGGGCTCCCCAAGGTGAATTGCTTTCGGCCGTATGAATCCTTTGTCCAACAACTCCTGTTTGGATCTTCAATTAATTTGGTTTTATAGGGCCATTCTATAAGGGATCGTGCTATAGGGTGACTCCCGGAAGAGTCTCAATGGAAACCTCAATTTCCCTGATTGGA